>WBMW01000889.1:2105524-2110524 GCA_013396635.1 Penelope pileata
GCGCAGCGCGGCGCGGAGGGCGGGCGGGAGGTGCGGGGCGGCCGTCGGGGCTGCGGGCAGGGGCGCGGAGCCGCATTCCTATAGTAACCGGGACGGCGCGGGGCGGCCCCGCCGGTTGCTAAGAGGGTTAAACTGTATCCAAACAGCTTTGGGGAAATCCGGCCCCCTCCGCCGCCGCGCGGATCGGCTCATTGGGTGGGAGCGGCGGAGAGACAAGGGGCTGCAGCAAATCAGCGCCTAATTGATTAAGGCGAGCTGGTTTGAATAGAGCTGGCCATGTGCCAATCGCCTTTCAAAGAGCCCCTCTATGATTAATCGCAATGCATTATTGATAATCATAATTATAGCAGGACACATGCGCGGTGCGCGGAGGACCGGGGAGGCCGGGGGGGGGGAGGCTCGATTTCCGTAATTTTGAGAAGATTTTTTTTTAGTAATTTTTTATTCTGCCCCAGCTGATGTTTGAGCCAGCATGTCGCGGAGGAAGCAGGCGAAGCCTCAGCATTTCCAATCCGACCCCGATCTGCCCTCGTTATCCCAGCGAAATGGTGAGTCCCGCCGCTCTCCCCGCTCACGCCGCCGCCCGGGCGCGCCCCGCGGCCCCACTTACCGAGCGGAGCCCCGCGAGCTGCGCCCGGGGGGGGCTCCTTCGCCTTTTTGGTCCCGAGTTTTGGTCCGCTTTGGTTTTATTCTTTTTTTAACTCGGCGTTGGGTTTCGCGTGCTTCCCGTCGGAGCCCCCAACTCTTTCCGTTTTTTCGCCGCTTTCCCTCCGCCCTCCCCCAGCGGGGCGGGCTGCATCCCGCGCCCCGCGGAGCGGCGGCACAAAGCGGGGCTGCAGCGGGGGAGCCCCGGCCCCGTGCTGCGGATGCCCCGGCTCAGCCCCACGCGCCGAACCGGGGCGGAAAGCCCCCACCTCCTCGGGCGCCCGCTCCGCGCCCCCTCCCCGCGCTCCGGTTCCGGGCTCTTCCCGCAGGCGGAAAAGTTGCGGCGGGGCCGAGCCGCGGGGATCGCCCCGGGCCGGGAGCGGCCGCCGGCGCTGCGCGGAAGCTCCGGGCGCGCGGGGCTGCTCGCGCTCTGCCTCTCCCCCCGGGTGTTTTTTTATTATTTTTTCTCTCCGCCTCCCCTCTCCGAGTCGGTGAGCGAGGAATAAACGCCGGCTTTGTGTGCGCCAGGATTTGGAGAGGCAGCGTGTGAAATCTCCCTTTTTTTTTTTTTTTTTTTTAAAAATCATCAAACTGCAGTCACGAACTTTTTTTCCTCNTTTTTTCTTTCCTTTCCCCATGTTCCTCCCTCCCTCCCGGTGAGGGACTTTTGGAGGAGTTTCGGCGCACCCGACGGGGCCGTGCCCTGCCCGTACCTGTGCGGGGCCGGGGCAGGTACCCCTCGGGCCATGCGGAGGGGGAGCGCCGGGCCGGAGGGCGCCGGGGCCCAGAAGCGCTCCGGGCGGGCAGGTAAGGGAGGGCCGGGGCGCGGCGGTGCCGCTTCACCGCACGGCCCCGCCGGGAGGAAGCGCCCGGGACTTCCCCGGCAACTTCCCGAGGGAGCAGCGGCGCGGGCCCCCCGCTCCCGAGGCCGGCGCCCGGCTCTGCCGCCGCTGCTTCCCTGGAGCCGCCCGGCCCGGCCCCGCTGCACCCCGGGAGCTGGGAACCAAGCGCTGCCCGCGGCCGCGGGGCGGGGAGCGGAGTCGGAAAGTTCACGGGACGCTGTACCGCCCGGGGGAGCGCGGCTCCCGGGCCGAGCGCTCCGCGGAGCGGCGAACGCAGCAGCGCTCGCTTCGGGCAGTTCTGCCGAAACGTCTCTCAAAAGCCATTCGGTTCCTGGGAGGCGACTTCTGCTTTTTAGCAGAGTTTTGCGCGCTCCGAGTGCACTCGAGTTTTGCCATTTGCTCGGCTCTGTCCCCTTTCGCATCTCCGCAAACGTCTTTATTTTTCTTCCGATAGTCTTTCTACTTCCTCTTGAAGTTTCGAGCAGGAGTTGGGGAAAGCGTTGGGTTTTTATTTCCTTTTCATCGGCCTCCTAGGAAAGAATTTGGAACTTCTTAAAGTGAGCAGAGAAGGGGAAAGCTGAGATGGAAATTATCTCCCTGGGAAAGCAGAGAGGGATTTCTCCACATCTTCCCTTCCTTTAATTGCATCTTCTGCCGCTCACTCCCCTTTTTGTTTCCCCCGGCCGGAGCGCAGCCAAGCACTTCCAGCCCTCGTTAAAAAGTAGCCATTTTCTCCTGCTTTACTCTTTTGATCTGATTTTGCGCATCGTTTTCAAATGAAAGACCCCGGGAGTGTGAGAAAGGAATGCGAAGGGAGCACTCTCCTGCCTGTTGCTAAACGCTGTGCTGCATGGAGTTGGCTGTGCCCGAGATGGTAGTGTGGAAGTGGACCTTTTGTGCAGTTTGCATGCGGCTCTCGGAAGTCAAACAAGTAAATAACAAAGTGTGCGTTGGAAAAAAGCCGCCCGATCGCTTGGGAGAAGCGGTGTGCTTGATTGGAAAACCTCGAGGAGCTTCCTCCCACCCCTCCGTAGCGATGGGCTTAGGCTATGGCTGGTTTGCGTGCCCGGCCGCCGAGCTCTGAGCAAGTTGCCCGGAGGGTGCGTGCCGTGCCGGTGGCTCAGGGTCGGGATTTGCAGTAATCCCGGCACGGGGCTGCCCCGCGTGGGGGTCCCGGCCCGGCAGCAGCGGGGCAGGGCGGGCTGCAGGGGAAGCCTGCATTGTGTGCCTCGGATTGCAAAACAAAAACGCGAAATTCCAAGCGCTCCTTTCTTTTCCTTTCATACCGTGACTTCAGATTTGCTAATTCTTCTACATTTTGTGCGGGGTTCAGGCAAATTTAGCATTGCGAGTCTTCGAAGGCGCTTACAGTAGCTCACAGCTGGGCACTGTGCTGAGCGAATGCGTAGGGCAGCCCCGGGAACATTTCTTGCACCTGATTGGAATTCTGCTTTGCTAAACTTTGTTAGAGCTCTGTATCTAAAGATCGATAGGAAAAAGTTTGTCTGACTGCAGCAGCATGTGTTTATTTTCTTGCTGCTCCTTTTTTTTTTAAAGTTCAAAGCTCACACAGTTTGCCCTTACCATGGAGATCTCCACTTTAAATGTATTTTTGGTGCAGTCAGTGGATAAGTAAATTTACCCCTTCCATTCACCCCCCAAATGTGCACGTTTAATAAAGTTCACGTTGGATTAACCAGAACAGGTATCAGATTAATAGCAGAAATTACTTGCAGCATAAATTGTGTTCAACAAGTAACTAATTACTGGTAGGAAGTGGGCAGGAGGCTGTGGGATTATTTCCTTTTGTGAGTAACTCCAGCTACTTTCATGATCTCTGAGAATTGTCTTGGAGCTGGCTGGAATTGTGTTCCCAATTGTAGGAGAGTGCTCTTGGAGCACGGTTTCCCAAGGCACAAGTTCTGCCAGAGCAGTAAGGCAGCCAGACTTTGGGAAGAGAAAATATGTGCTGGCCTTCCACAGCCAGGCTTGTCAGAACCAGTGGCTTTTCATGTCGGTAATGGATTTTGGTAAATTCCTGCTACAGCTTTATGATCACCCACGTAATTGTTACTGGGCCCATGAAATGAGAGAAATTATGATCACTTTCTTCGGTAGGATCTGAAGGATGGGTGCTTAGGAGAAATAATGGCTCAGTTAGGCTGCTTTTAGTTGGTTACATAACGAGGCCTTTCAGTGAGATAAGCGCGGCTATCGGTTCAGAACAGCACTTGTGTTTTTCCAAAGGTGAGCCTGGAGCACTGAGGGCCCTGTGAAATATCGCTTATGCAGATGCGATGCCGAAATAATTACCGAAACCCATATGGTGGGAGTCGCCCAAACCCACTCTTAGTTCAGAGCCATTTTGCGTGTTTCCCCTCCATAACCCGCATCTTTGTCTCGCTGCAAAATATTTATGTTTTGCTTTGTACCTTATTTATCTTTTTGATGCTAAGTAGCATCTGGCTCTCCGAGGACAAGCCCTGCTGGATATTTAGCTGTACCCATTCTTATTGCATAACTCACTTTTAACCATATTCATGCTTTAGTTGTGGAAACACGAATCCTCGCTGAAGCGACCTGAGGTGCCTCTCAGAAAATGCAGTTGTGTTCCTTGAAACTGGTCACAAAAGGGCATCTCCAGCCGCACACCCATCCGCAGGGCTCCGCTGGGTGCATTTTCTGTACTTTAAGGTGCACCGCACCTATGTGCTTCACAGTCCCCTAAAAATGAAAGTTGAAATGCGCGAGCGAAATTGTTGCTTCAAGTCTGTATGGCTGGGGCTAGAAAAAACCTGAAGTGTTCAGCTGTTTTAACCTTTGCTAGCCTCCTTCCATCCAAAGGTGACAGGGTTCAGATCACAATATGTACTTCAATATCTTGCCAGTGACCCCCGAATTGAGTCTTACTGGTTGCTTAGCAGGAAGTTAGTAGTTTATTTTAGCTTCACCTTATCAGCTTTGCTTCTTTTGCTAACCCTATTCCCCTGTCACCCCTCAGATGCCAGACCCCCGAAGAGGAGATTGACAGGTAGTTCCCATAGCTCCGCTTTACCCTCCAAACAACAGGGATTTCGTTTCTTGTCCCTTTGCCAATGTTTATGTAAGCCAAAGTTTAGATATAGCCTTAAGGAGCCTTTCTTTTACGTGTCACTGGAACAGTGAAACTGCACTGAACTTTTTGAAGAAACTGTTGCAACTGGAACCCCATCTAGTGTTCGTTTTGATTCATCCATAAGGAAGACATTTTTTAATTGTGCTCATTACAGTGGATTTGCTCTTAGTTTCGAGATCACTGGAGAGAATTAGGTTTTTTGACATCAGGTTAGAAAATCTTTGAGGAAATTTACCTTTGACACATTGGATAATTGCGCTGCTGGTAGCGATACAGAAAAGTTTAGCGACAGAGTTCAATGCGAGCACAAACAGCCGCCTTATCTTGCGGTCATTTTCTTCTGAACAAATTGTTGCTTACAGCTTGCTGTTTGTAAGTCAGTTAAAGCAGGGAGGAAT
>WBMW01000889.1:2115524-2121762 GCA_013396635.1 Penelope pileata
TAAAGAAAAATATCCTCATATTCAGATGAATCCTTACCCAGTGCCAGAGCATTTGGACAATATTCCCACAAGCACGGGTATTCCTTATGGGATGTCTATACCACCAGAGAAACCTGTCACAAGCTGGCTGGACAGCAAGCCAGTCCTCTCCACCCTGACGACTTCTGTGGGGCTGCCACTCCCACCGACAATACCGAGCTTGACTCCCTTCATCAAAACTGAGGAGCCTCAGCCGATTCCCATCAGCCATCCCTCTGCTAGCCCTCCCTGCTCTGTCCGGAGTGACTCGGGAGCAGCTGATCCCACATCAAAAATTTCCAATGGACTTTCTGATGAGGTAGAGGCTGGTGCTTTGCCTACCTCAAATGGCAAAATGGAAGAAAACCCTCAAAACACGAGCTCCATTGCTAACATGAGCAGCTCTGTGAGCTCACCGGCAGCAGACTCGGGCTCCAGCAGCATCGTCACTTTTACAAATCCACTGATGCCTCTAATGTCAGAGCAATTTAAGGCAAAGTTTCCATTTGGAGGACTATTGGATTCGACGCCAGCGTCTGAAACATCAAAATTGCAGCAACTGGTAGAGAACATTGACAAAAAGGCAACTGATCCCAATGAGTGTATCATTTGCCACCGTGTTCTCAGCTGCCAGAGCGCACTGAAGATGCATTATCGCACACATACTGGTGAAAGGCCATTTAAGTGTAAAATCTGCGGTCGTGCTTTCACAACTAAAGGCAACTTAAAGACTCATTACAGTGTCCACCGTGCCATGCCCCCACTGAGAGTACAACATTCATGCCCAATCTGCCAGAAAAAATTCACCAACGCCGTTGTGCTACAGCAGCATATCCGGATGCACATGGGAGGGCAGATCCCAAACACCCCAGTCACAGAAAACTATCCTGAGTCAATGGAATCCGATACGGGATCTTTTGATGATAAGAATTTTGATGATCTAGACAACTTCTCAGACGAGAACATGGAAGACTGTCCTGACAGCAGTGTGCCAGACACTCCTAAATCTGCAGATGCATCACAAGACAGCTTGTCCTCTTCCCCTCTGCCCCTGGAAATGTCAAGTATTGCTGCTTTGGAAAATCAGATGAAGATGATCAATGCGGGACTTGCTGAACAGCTTCAGGCAAGCTTAAAGTCAGTTGAAAATGGGTCAGTGGAAGGGGACGTTTTGACTAACGATTCGTCATCTGTCGGTGGTGATATGGAAAGCCAAAGTGCTGGAAGCCCTGCTGTCTCGGAGTCTACCTCTTCCATGCAGGCCTTGTCCCCATCCAACAGCACTAACGATTACCACAAGTCACCAAGTATCGAAGAGAAACCAGTAAGAGCTTTACCAAGTGAGTTTGCCAATGGTTTGTCTCCAACCCCTGCAAACAGTGGTGCTTTGGACTTGACATCTAGTAACACTGATAAAATGATTAAAGAAGAGTCTCTGAGCATGCTCTTTCCTTTCAGAGACAGAGGTAAATTTAAAAATACTGCATGTGACATTTGTGGCAAAACATTTGCTTGTCAGAGTGCCTTGGACATTCATTATAGAAGTCATACCAAAGAGAGACCGTTTATTTGCACAGTTTGCAATCGTGGCTTTTCCACAAAGGGTAATTTGAAGCAGCATATGTTGACACATCAAATGCGAGATCTACCATCACAACTTTTTGAGCCCAATTCCAGTATCGGCCCTAATCAGAACTCTTCGGTTATGCCTGCTAATTCACTGTCATCGCTCATAAAGACTGAGGTTAATGGCTTTGTGCACAGCTCTCCTCAGGACAGCAAAGAAACACCCTCTGCTCTAGCTGCTTCAGGGCCGCTGTCCTCCTCTGCCACATCCCCCGTCCTGCTGCCTGCTCTCCCCAGAAGAACACCCAAACAGCACTACTGCAACACGTGCGGGAAAACGTTTTCTTCCTCCAGCGCTCTGCAGATCCACGAAAGGACACACACTGGTGAGAAACCTTTTGCCTGCACTATATGTGGAAGAGCATTCACAACAAAAGGCAATCTGAAGGTACTTTTTCCTCTTGCTGTTCTTAGGTTTCATTTGGTCCTTGCTGGTTTTTTTTCAGTGTTTACATAGATAAATGTTGCAAACACTGGTACTTCTGGGTATCTGTGGTATGACAAACGGAGTGGTTAGTCAGCTCTGGTAGTACTAGATGGGCTCTCATTGAGGGCTTGAGTTGGCAGCAGGTCCAAAGCATGATCTGGTATTGATGCGTCATTAAAATTCACCTACTAGCAAAGACCGTCTATGTAGAATGCGAACAGCCACGCGCTGATGAGAAGTATTAATAAATAGAGAATGTGTTTAGTAACTCACATGCCTCTTTACGATGTGAAAGGCTCTCAAATATGTTGTTCTTTCTTAACTGTCATGTAAAATGATGATTGTTTAAAAAAACTATTAACCTAATTCTGGAACTAATGGGCATTACTTTAATTGATTATATAACTAACATTTCCTACTGATATGTGTTTGGAAAAGCAAATATACTTAAGTTTTAGAACACCAGTTGAGCACTTTACTGTGTACATTTTTCTGTTGACAGAGTATTTCTCTAGAGGTTGCTGCCAGTAATGTGAGATGAATAATTACTTTCAGGCCATTCTGTCTATACACGAGGCTCTCTGATGAGCAATCAGTAAAGGATACTTTCTGCCTGTCTGAAAAGGATGTTTGTAGGGAAAAAGGTGTCAAATACAATACTTACCACTGCAATGAAAGTGGACATCGCAATTCTAGCCCCAAAAGCAGCTATCTGCAATTGACAGAGTAACGTGAAGTCGTTATAAGCTAAATATATGTAATAACAATAAAACAAAAAAAGTAAGAAGTAACATATTGTTCAGCAGGAAAACAGAGTACACTGGGTAGTGGTGTGGGTGATTCAGAAGAAGCTTATTTGGGGAAGCTCCAGATGGGAAATGGAGTCCTGCATCCACTACCTTTAGTGCTTCATTACATAACAAGACCGGACATGTTCATGGACTGGTGCCTTCACCACAACCAAAATAAGTTTGAAATCCCTGCCAACCGCTATTCTTTCTTTCTTTGTTTCTTCTTTCTTTCTTTCCAGGTTCACATGGGCACTCACATGTGGAACAGCACTCCTGCAAGACGAGGCAGACGACTTTCCGTAGATGGCCCCATGACATTTCTAGGAGGCAATCCTGTAAAGTTCCCAGAAATGTTTCAGAAGGATTTGGCTGCACGGTCGGGGAATGGAGACCCCTCCAGCTTCTGGAACCAGTACGCAGCAGCGCTCTCCAATGGCTTGGCCATGAAGACCAACGAGATCTCCGTCATCCAGAACGGCGGCATCCCTCCGCCACCGGGGGGCCTGGGCAACGGGGGCAGCTCACCCATCAGCGGCCTGACGGGAAGCCTGGAGAAGCTCCCGAGTTCGGAACCCAACGCACCTCTAGCTGGTCTGGAGAAAATGGCAAGCAATGAGAATGGGACAAACTTCCGCTTTACGCGTTTCGTGGAAGACAACAAAGAAATTGTAACAAATTAGAAAAAAACTATAAATAACATTCCTGCAAATAGTGCAACCTAGGGTTGCTTTTTTCAAATTGCAAGCTACAGCATTACAAAGACTTTTTTTTGTACCATGTTCTACTTCTAGAGTTCTAAGAGAGCTTATTTATTAGTGATATAACCTTGCTTTGCAAACAAATGCAAGCATTAACTTTGGTCTTCTGTATTTTGAACTAAATACTAATCGACTAGAGTGCTGTAAAGTTGCTGTAACATTTATGGCAGTTGCGAGTCTGTTCTGCTAGGTGATCTTATTCTGGCATTAACTTATTTTCTATAACCAGTTTAACATAAACTCTGGTATTGATGCAATGCCTCAGTGATGCATTAGATCTCTAATAAAAATCTGTATATAAATGTACACTTTGATCCTGCTGGAAATTTTGTCAGCAAACACATTGTTTAATTTTTCCAAACAGAATTAAGAAAAGGACTGAAAGAATATAGACTGAACAGTGTGGGTCCTTTACACAGCTCAGTTTTTGATTTTTATTATAAAATTAAAACTGCTTTAATTTTTGTAGGTTTAACATTTTCCGTTTTGAACTGTTATTTGTATTGTGCTTTTTACTTGAGTCGTCTTAAATGTTAATACATTTCTGTACAGTAATAAGCACGCAGATTATTAGAGAAGATACTGAAGTGTTGTTTTGGTAGTTGAAACTGAGACGTAACATTTTGCCTTGTAGGTATATTCATTATAGAAAATGTGCTGGACTTTCACAATGCTGCTAAGTATAGCATCTGGAACAACTTCCGTGGACAACTGTAGATGCTCCTGTATATACAATAAGACATCACTTTCATTAAAATGTACATACGTTCCTTACAAGACCAAGCCCTACTCCTTGACCAAGGGAACAAGTATAGTGTTTGTTTATTTTGTATTAGGTATGGGGGGGCAGGGGGAACCTTGGACTGTTACATGCACTTTCTCAGAAAGTTGAAAGGAAAAAGAGGTCCAGTTTCTTTAACATTTAATACTTACTAACAGCAGAGATACTGTAATTTTACTCGAGTAATCAAATACATTTTTTCAACAGATAAAAAATTGCTGTCTCTGTGTTTTTAAAGTGTACCTGTATTTAGTAATCAGTTTGAATGTATTATTTAGCCTTTCCCTTGGTTAACACGAACTGTCCAGGTTGTATGTGTGTGTTTATATTTGTAAGTATGGGTATACATAAATGTATTGCATATTAATTGCTAGTATATTTTTCATACTCCCTGATAATGGGGACTTTCTCCTTTACTAATCAACTACGCCTTCTCATAAAATTGTAGATATTTTGGCTTTTTTCATTTCTTTATTAAAAGAAAAAATGCTGCTAGCAAAGACCTTATTGAGCCTAGGTAAGTTTCCTTTGAAGGAAATAATTTATCACATTTAAGGCTTGATTTGGTTCAAATGCTTTATATTTGATATTAATTTTATTCTATGAGATTCTATGTCTGTGGCATGCTTACGCTGCTTTATCTGTGTTAAGATGTCCACTTGCAAGCCTCCGTATGTTGTATGGAGTCTATAACTTGATTGTAAAGAAAAAAGAATTGCTTTGGCCTTGCACATGATTTGGCTTCCCTTATGCACCTGCAATGATCATGAACCTCAGTGGGAGTTTGGGGACACAGAAATCAGCCCAATGTGTTTACCAGGTGGGGTTTTATCTCCCTAACATTACTGCTTAGGACAAATAAATCAGTTTGGCTGCCTTCAAATTGTGGATGCTTCAAAAAAAACCCCACCAAAACCAACAGGAATGACCAACGTTGTGTTCATTGTGTATGCACACACATGTTGTTTACGGTTCCGCAGTACAGGTGTTCTGCTTGCAGGATTTCCTTTAGCCCCGGTCAGGGCGCGTGTGCCTCACGCAAGGAGCAGTCTCCTGCTTTCCCCCAGCAGCTCAGACTGAGAATTGGGGATAACAGAGGACTTAACCCTGAAAGTGGGGCAGAGAAGAACTTTCTGTGAGGAGCTTTACCATGACTATGATTATGAGTACTTCGTGAAGTATAAACGCTGTAGTCTGAATACCTCTTGGGCTTCTGGTATCTTTAGACCCTTCTGCTGTTCGAGCGCGGCGGTTCCTCTGCTCTCTGGTACGTGTGTCTGTTCGTGTGTAAGTTGTACACCGGAGCCGGCTGGCTCGTCAATGTGAATATTTAAGAATTTCGAGTCACCTTTTGGTCTCAGACAAAGGTAAATTAAACAGACTTTAATGATTTTATCAGTGAAATACTAACTAACTCTCTGATGCTCAGCTGTGTGCAGCAGGGCTGGCACCAGGTGCGGCCCCGGCCCCTCTCGTCCCGCCGAGGCGGAGGGCCCCGCGCGGGGCAGGGGCAGCGCGTGCTCCCGGCGCTCCTCGGACCGAACCGTTCTGCTGCGCCGCGAGGGGCACCCGACGGGTGGGCGCGTGCCGCGGGGGGGCAGCGCGCGGCGGCCGTTAGGTGACCGTTGAGATGACCGTTGGGGGCGACCGTTGGGGACGCCTGAGGTAACCCCCGCGCCGCTGAGGGGACGCCGGGGGGAAGCGTGCGCTGCGGGGGCCCGAGGGGNTCGCTGCCGTCTGCGGAGGTGCGTGCTCGGGTCAGGGAGGGGGCGGCTGTTCCTCTCCAGCCGTGGCCGTTGCCCCCGGGCCGTGGGGGCTCCTCGCTCCCCCCCCCTCC
>WBMW01000889.1:2135145-2176296 GCA_013396635.1 Penelope pileata
ATGATCTTTAACATTAGCAAGGTACATGAGGAGTATGCCATGAGCATCTATCTAGTTGCCACCCATTTGCTCACTATTTACTTATTGCACTGAAATTAAAAGGAAAAAAAAAAGTGTTAATGAAATTTGAAAAGTTCCAGATTCCAAGTATATCCACAGATGAGTGTGGGTGGCAAAGTCCTTGGTGCTGAGATGACTTGCCTAGACTCATCACGCAGAAGGAACCTCACATCTGCCAGGTGCTAGTGTGCTATATGATTCAAAAGATCCAACATAGACAGATAGCTACAGGTTATACAACTTTTCCACTCTATTACCAGTTACTGTCCACAGAATGTTTGCTATACATTAAATCTCTTCTTGAAATGCATCTGGAATATTTATACGTCACACACTAGCATATCTCTTAACAAGTCTTATCTGAAAAAATACTGTAGTCTAAAGCTGAGATCTAAGAAGCTACCTCAAGCCTCTCACGTTTACATATACATTGGATTTAAAATTTTATTCTTTATAGAGCGGTTGTAACTTTGTTTGTTCTACAAATCAAGCAAATCAGCCTCAGATTTCTAACTGAAGCAACTGTTCTACCTTCATCTGGTATCTGCAGCAAAGCTCACTCTGAGTTGAATGTGGCTGTAAAATTCTGTCAGAAAAGTAGACTTTAAAACCCATCACATCAAACAGCAAGGGTTATGCAGTTAGTGCAGAAGTGAACCCTGATCTACAGTGGACATCAAGTGGATACCGGGACAAAGTTCTTTGCCACTTTACTTTTAGAATACGGCTTGCTCCTGCTCTTGTACCATCCAACTCCCGTGCTTTCAATAAGGTATGTAACTCACTAGCCACCGATGTTGCCTAGTATTTTACATTTATATGTGGACAATTTAATTCAGCTTCTTTAATGAGTTCTTGAAAAATTTTTCAAAGAACGAAGAGATCGTTTAGGCTACTAAACTAAAGATATGCTTTGTCCATATAAGAAAACATTACTAACCAGTGAAGTAGATGAAGCAGTCCTGTGCAATTAGAACCATTTACACCATTGGAAACTCATTCAGATTATCAATCACACTGAGTAAGATTTTCATATGTTTAGCCAAAAAGCATACTTAGTGGATTCCAGAAACATGAAGGTGAGTGAATAAAGTAGAATTCTGCATAAATGCTTATAAGTAACTTATAGCAGCATAGAAAGCTACGCGATCCATGTGAAGACAGCATGCTGTTTTTGAAACAGAATGAGCTTTGTATAATCTCTTATATTCCCATTAAAAAATCATATTGCTGAAGAGTTAAAAATCAGCTCAAAATATAAACAATGCAGTGCTTGTAAAGCTGCCAGCAGTATGACTTACCAGCTGTTAGATGTATGTATTTGTTTCAATGGAATATTTAACTTCAGTATAGCTGACTGGTTTATTGTTTATTGTTGTTGGTGATGTAACTGATTACTTTGTTGCTATTCATTTTGATAATGTGTTTATCTATTACTCATCCATTTTGAGGCTGGGGAAATGAAGAAGTTAGCTGCTGTCAAGTATTACTGAGGTATAACTCTCCCTACTTCTCAAATTAGTCACTTCTTTTTCTTTCTTTTTTCTCTGTACTTGCCAAGGGCTGCATCTTTCTTGCTGCAGATTATTTTACCACAGAGAAAACTGAGGTCAATTTACATAAACAGTGAATGGAATATTTGTTAATTGGCATCAAGTTTTCATCTCTAAGGGTGAAGTGAGCATACATGTGATTTCACCTGAAGCATGTTACTAACATGCTACTTGTCTTAGTGATTGTTTTCTGAACTTTAGTGGACTGTCGGATAAACAGAGAAGCATGCAAATTCTCTGCTTTGGTTTTCCATGTGTGTAAATTTCTGATAGTAACTTCTTGGCAAGGGAACTATAGTTCCTTGTACTAGGCAGTAAATGTAAACTAGGAAATCTTCACTGAAGTGTGTGTTGTGTGCTTTGTGTGCTCTGATTTGAGCAGGTGGTTGGACTTCATGGTCTGGAGAAGTCCCGTCTATCCAAATTCTTTTTGTGATTTGAAGTATACAGGTAGAAGCAATGCTAAGCATATAAAAGACAGTTACATTAATATTCTGGAAACTGGGCTAAAATCAGGAAAATGAGAAGGTCCAGACTGTTGTCTTACAAACTGATTTGTTTTGCTTTTTAATTTTGTATGGAATATAGCCCTAAATCAAGTAATAGGTTTGCAAAGTGCCTTATGGATATCTGATAGCAGTACCAAGCTCTCTGAAATGGTAGAGAAAGGATGAAAAGAACAATGTCTCTTGTTTGGGTACATTACAATAGGACAGTCAATGACATTGTAATTTCTAGGAATCTTTTCTCCAAAAAATGCAAAGAACAATGATTGCCTAGAAAGAAATCAACAATTTTTCTGTTTCTTAACAAAGCAGCTATGTTTCCTTCCTTCCGTCCTTTCCATCCTTCCATCCTGTTGTGGTTATTTAACCTCTTCTTTCAGTGAATGTAGGACGGATGTATAAGCCTGGTTGGGGCACGTGGAGAGGACCTAGGTTTCTGCAGAGGCAGATAGGGTGGTGCTGAATACTGTTCTCTCTGAGAAATATAGGAGAGATATAGCAGGACAGCAGTGCAAAGAGTGCAAGAATTACATGGTGCATATTTTTGAGATATAAATGTCACATTCTGGTCAGTGCAGAGATCGTGGCTGATACATAGAAGCCATTTTTATTGTTTTGTTGAAGAGACTGATTCATTGGCTCAAGCTGTTGAAGATTACTTACTGAAAGTCTGTTGTAAAATGGCAGTTGTAATTGCTGGGTTTTGTTATTTCTCCTATCTAGTTTTGCCTCCCAATATTAGCTTTCTGTTTTAGCTATTTTCCCTTCAGATGTGGTAGAGTTGCCTTCCTGTGTGTCCAGTTTTCTGAAATACTTTATCCTGAAGAGGTAAGGTGATGTAGATGGAGCTGTTGCTGTCATGCAGTAACTCCCAGTTTCCACTGGGTGGTGTTTGAGTTAGTCTGCAGTTCTGGGTTAAGTCTCTCTGGGTTCAGCCAAGACCAATAGCTTGTTGTGCAACTAAACACAAGAATCCCAAGGTCATTTTAGTGACCGGAGATGGAACTTTGTTCTTCGTTTTTATTATAGGCTGTAAGAATTTAGAAATGTTTAGAAATTATAAATGCAATAAACATGTTAAAATGTGATCATTCTAGAATGTTACACAGAAGGTTTCCCATATTTATGTTAGTTCAACTTCACCATTATTGCCTAAAGCAACCTTTAATTCCATTCTTGTTTTTTAATTAAAATGGGTGGATTATTCTGGACTGGATTTGTCTTATTTTCTCCCACTGAGCAATACTTCACACTGTTGGTGGCCACTTAAACTTAAGTAGGGCCAGATTTACTGAGTTGTTGCACAGAAATGCAATGCCACATTTTGCCACTCTTTCTTGCATAAGGTAATGTTATATGCTTATTTTAAGACAATATTGTTCCAGAACCAGAATAGCAAATTAAAATATTTTTCAATTTCAAAATAAATATTTCAGATAATTCAGTTGCACACCAAGATCCAGATTTTGTACACCAATCCATGTTGTATAAGAAACATTTCTCCAAATGAGCTCTTGGAACCTGATCCTCTATATTTTTATAGAAATGAGTCATGTAGCTTACCAATATTCATAAGCCGTCTTTTACAATTAATTTTAACTGAATAAAATGTGTGTCCTGAGTCTCAACAGTGTCTGTGCATCAATATTCTGGTAAGGTATTGTAGAACACATCTGATACTGTGTTGTGTGTCTCTCTTCTACCTGCTAGCCCTGTCCTGTTTCCTTTGCAGCATTGCACTCTTGAATAGACACTCATGTGAGACACAGATTGTCTCAAATAGTGTGAGGAATTTGTGCTGATAGGAAATTTGTATATACAACTTAGCTTGTATCCATGTGGACTTTGGTTTGACTTCGTTTTGGTAGCTGGCTTTTTGTTTGTTTTTGGTGTGGTGTTGGCTGGTTTCGTGGTTGTTTTTTTGTGTGTGTTTTTGTTTGTTTTTGCTTTAGCAACAAAACTGATGTTAGAGGACCACGCTCTGCCATAGAGTTGACCGATGTCTTTGGGGCAATATAAAGCTATCAGAAAGTTTCCAAAATAATAGCGTGAGGTCAGTTGCTGCCAGCCTGAATAACATCAAGGGCACACACTTGTTTTATTCTCTTGTCCTGCTTCACTATTCAACAAACTAGGGAAAAGAACAGGAATTGTCTTTGACTCCGCGTGCTAAGAATTCTTTATGAGTGTACAAGATGAGGCTGGAATGTTTGCGATGCCTTTTCCTCTCTGGCTCAAAAAAAGTCCTTTCCGCTCTAAAAACAAAAAGGTGGAAATTTACTCTCAGTGTCCAAAGCCCAAGGAGTGGAGTTTGAAAGACTAATTGTGAGATCTAATTCTGTATAAGCTTTACCAAGTATGCTTGAGTTTGAATAGCTGTCTAGCTAGAACATGATAAAAACGACAGAGAAGTCAATGGAAGCTTTGGGCTTTGTATCTTACCCAGAAATTGTATCAGAAACAATTATAAAAAGTAATGAAATTCAGCACAAAGTCACCTTGGATCCTGAGCCATTCCAAAAGCTTTCAGCCTACATTATTTTCCAGCCGTGTCACTCTCCTTAACTATCTGTGTCACAAAGCATTACACAAAAAATGTCAGCTGTAATTCGTTTTCCTAAATATCTGAGTTTAAAATGTGTGTCAGGCAATTTGTATAATCTGTCAAACAACTGTCAGAAAGGGCCAAGAGGGGAACACCTGAGAAAAGTGTGGTGCTATGAAAGGTCTGTGTGTGGAAGTGCTGTGTCCAGTATGAACAGCTACTTCAGGAGACCCTGGAAAATCCATTAACCTTGCATTTCCAGCCTGAACAGGTCCTGGATCAGATTTTCTGGCTGCGGGATGGTCTCTGTTAGCCTTGAATAGTTGACCACCGCTTGCACCAGCCTTATGGCCAGCCTTAAAAGGGCTTGTAACACTTCCCTTCAGGAGCTGGGGTGTTACCATGGCATCTTGGCGAAATTCTAATTATAGTTTATCTATTAGAAATTCTTCCATGGTTTCATTTAATTATTTTTTTTTAGACCAGTTCTCTGAATTTCTAAATAGAAGTGTTAAATGAATATTCCTTTAGCTGTGCATAGTTCTTTATTACAGCATATAAGATACTTATCTTTTCAAAGCAGCTCACTTTTTTTTTCGATCTATAAGAGTCTTCTATAGTGTGTGGTAAGAATTTTCTTTGCCTCCTGCCCTATATTTTTATGAAACTTTTCTTTGCTCATGAACAGTAACCATGTTTCATTCAGATATTGTATGTTTCATTGATGCCAATGTTGTGTCCCTAAATATATACCTGGTTGTATAATAAATTATGAAGTAGCGTAGAGGGGGTGGGGCCTTTCCAGAACTGTGATTTCAATTTAGAAAGTATGAGAGCTTAAATCTCATATTTAAATACTTATGAATCTGTTTGCTTAAAAGATAGTATATACATTTACTGTAATGATTTTTTGGAATGTCTAATTGTGACTCATGAGATAGTCAGTTCTTATCAGTGCTGTTACTTGTTAAAGTGATTATGGCCACATGCAGTAGTGAAGAAAATCATCTTTCAAGTATTTGTTTTAAAAATGAAGGGCTACTGTCATGGCATGAAAAGCTATGGAGGCATTAATTGTCTCATCTGTTACTTTGCTAAACCAATCCATATAGAAAGAGCAGATTAAATTGACTGACCCTCATATATTTAATGATTGCTGCTATTTGACTAAGAAACATTTCTCAGGAAGCAGCTTGTCACAGGCTATCAATATTCTTTTACTCCCATGTTAGTTATTGGTGCACTTTGTTACTCTCCAAGATGGCCTGTCTCAAGTGGTTCTTCAGCTTGCACAGCAAGCAAATGAGATGCTAAATGATTGCAAAAACAATTTGATTGTAGTGTTTAATTCCTACTCTATGGATTTTCAAGATCACTTATACTTTCTCTTCTTTAATTGCTGTTATTGTCCTTCTCACTGATCTTTCTGCTGCTAGAATTATATTTTCTTTCTGTCAAATTGCATTTTGATCTCAGCTTTCTGCAGTAAATTGTTGGACTTAGGTCAGCCCTCGTGCATTGAAAGTAACAGCTTCTGTTTTGTTATGTTGGCCCACAACATCAGAGGTGGATGGTGGTGGTATGGCAGTAGAGATCTTTACCAAGGTGTCTATCTGTCATGTGGTTATTGGCTGTTTTGGGCCCATGTTTAATTGTTGTGAAATCCAGGATCCTACCACATTAGTCTGATTCAACGTCTGCTTCAGTCAGCAAAAAAACCATAGTCATAGCCTAGAAAAAAATAGCATAGCATAGAAAAAAATAATAAAAAAAAAAAGGCAAAAATACTCTGTGAAACTAACAAACAAAAAGCTTAATTGGTGTTCAGATCTCTGATAGGATAAAGTTTACATTGCTATTTGTTATTGTTAAAGCTATTATTCCTCCTCGATTGCCATTCATCATTTCTTTGTTTCTGTCATGTTCGTTATTGTGAACACCTGATTGCTCTTTCTGGAAGAAATCTATAGAAAATATAAGATTAATGGACAAAACCTCAGTTTTGGCTACATGTAATAAATATAATACAAAATCATATAATAAGCAGAAGCCTTGTAGTAGAATGCTGGCATATGAAAATCACAGAATCACAGAATTGTAGAGGTTGGAAGGGACCTCTAGAGATAATTGAGTCCATTCCCCCCCCAATAAACACTTAAAAGAAGGCTCTCCTGAGATGTTATTAATCAATCAAAATACTCTTTCAACAGTGGACATGCCATGGAGTTCTTTTGGTTCCTTTTTTTTTTTTTTTTTTTTTTTTTTTTTTTTATTTTTTTTTTTTTTTTTTTTTTTTTTTTTTTTTTTTTTTTTATTTTTTTAAAAAAAATTNGTTGAAAAGAAACAAAACAAAACCCAGCCCAACAGCCCTGATTTGATTTAAGCTTTTGAGGGCTTGGGGGTTCCCAGGCACAAACCTACTGCAGGTCAGCTGGACATTGCTTCAGTGTGCTGCTGCTGTCACTGTGTTTAGCATCCTGTCCACAGAACTGTGTCATTTTAGAATTACTTTTAAAGTGTTGCTTAAAAATATTTTTTCAAAGAAACAGAATAGAGGGAGCTACTTGGTATAGCAGTCACCAGTGCTGTGTAAACGTGCTGTAGCTGAATGCTGTAAAATACTGTCAGCTTAGCAGAGCGGCAGAGACCCGGACCGTTGAGCAAGACTCATTAATAATAGTGAGGTGTCTATATAGTGCTCTGAAAATGAGAATTTTGCCCTCTTTTTCTGTGAGTAAATTAGGTCAGAGTGTTCCCAGAATTTACATTTCAATTAAAAATCCCAATAATAACACATTGTGCTTATAGTGAATGATTCCTAGTCAGGGAAAGATGATATCTCCTGTTACTTTGTTAAAGAAAAGACCCTTCATTGCAAAAGGCCACACATCAGTGGTAAGAACTCTTCTTCCTTGTTTGTATTCTTCAGTTAACTTAAACCTGTGAGAGGGTAATGCACTGTAATCAGACCTCAGGCTCTCGCTGTCTGGGTAAGATATGTTCAAGTTTTTATATTTTGATCTCTAGAGGGTTTTGGAAATACAAAAGAAAACAAAACTTTTCTTTCTTTTAAACTCACTCACACCTGAAAAATTAGACAAATGATCCTCTTTCCTTAAAAGGAATTGTTCTTTTTGTATGGGGAGAAATTGCTCTAAAATACACTATACAGAGCAGCTCATGCTTACAATCTCATTTTTTCACAAAGGTTTGCAAATTCTTAATTAAAATGCTATTTTGTCTGGACAACCAAAGCCTTTTCCTGTCAACCAAAAAAGAAGAATGTCAATCACAAATTGTATTAGATTTATCTTTCTGTGTACTTTGTTGTTTGCAGAATGGGACTGGTTTCTCTAAGTTAAAGTGCAGTAAATGTTTTTAACAAAATTTTTAAAGTAGTCACCAAGTACAGAAAACAGGACAGTCACTACTTACATATGTAGGTAGCTTCTGTGAGACTGAATAGTGATTTATAGAAATCAGATTAGTTTAAGATGCCCGTTGTCTACTAAAATTGTAGTGAAATACTTCAGTTGTTGAAATAACTATGATTTGAACAGAAGTGAAGTCATAATTATTCTGTCTGAAGAAGAGAGTTATCAGTGGAGTTGTGTGTAAAAACTGTCTTAGAGACTTTATGTAGATACCTAAGAATCAAGCCAAAGAAGTCTATTACCAAACAGTCAGTAATACTGAAAAGTTTTGTAGTCTTGTTTTCAGCAAACAAAATCTAATTTATCATCTACCCACTGAAAGTTGTCCCAGCCTAAAATGTCTCACATTGTGCACCTAAAATTGCTGGACATTCTGTTTTTTTTCCCATGAAAAATAAAATCAACATTGTGGGAAGATTCTGAATTACAGTGAAACGTTGTACCTTCCTAGAAAACACTGCCTTGTTGCACACACATAGGTAGTATTCCCTCGAAGAAGAGTAACTTCACAGTGTGCTTGCTTTCCAAATATTATGCTACCTTTCACAGATTTTGTGGCACTTGGTTGATAAATCGCATCTCAGTTACACCAAGGTCATCCTGACTGGGTGTCACTGCTCTCAGTAGCTGTAATCAGGAGTGCTTCTTTTTGTCATGACAGTGGTGAGTGGCACCTTCACTTCCACTTTTACAAGCTTTTGCAAATTTCTTCACTTCATGATATCCTGCTACCAGTGATTTTAGATTTGCCTCACGTTCTTATTATTTGTTTTTAAGAAATCAATATTGTTGTTGAATCATGTGGTTTTGATATAAATCAGCTGAAACATATTTGTGAGATGTGGGTTGTCCATATCCATAAACACTTTTGAACTTCAAGAGGGAAGAATAATGCATCCTTGACTATTTGCCACTGATTACTCTCAGCATTTTTCAGCCACATTTTCTTTTTTCCTTAATATTAACAGTATAACCTCCACTGCTTCTATTTTCACCTCTGTTATAGCTTGTCTTTCTCTCACTGGTATCATGCAAAATTTAGCTAACACTTCTTGCCTGAGAAAGTGAGCGATAAAAATACACACAGCTTTGATGGGAAATGTACTGCTATCCGAATTTTAGTCTTCTCAGTTCATGCCTTACTGCTGTTCCATGACTGCTCAAGGTAAATCTACAATCTTCCTTTATCTTGTTGAGAAACCGAGCTGAAATGGAAAGAAAGGAGAGATGGGCTGTATGTTCAGAATGACAAGAGTCTGTTGGTGCCTGTATTGGACAAGCACATTGATGTTCCCAGATTTATTTCAGGAAACAGGCCTGAACTTCTTGAGTTATTCTGGTAGTTTGAACTTCTGTGGACAGCATTGTATTAATGCTTGCAACTATTCCCTAGTGATCAGGAAAGAAAGAGACTGAGCAATGTTATTTCTTACTGGTAGATTTTGATTTCGTTGTGCATGAAGAGATGAACTAGAGAGGGAATGGATTTTAATAAGGTTTCATTTACTTTATACTACATAAAATTGTACCAGATAATGTTAAATAGATGCTTGGCTTCAGCTTTCTCCTGTTTCTTCGCATTCTCTGTTTTCCAGAATTCTGTGTCAGAACTCTTTGAAATCAAACTCAAACACACCCCTTTGGCTGACTGCAAATGTGTGTGCATCCCTTCTTCATGTCACTGCCATGATAGTGGCTTTTGGCACCATGTCCTCCATAGTGACTGCCAGGAGTTCGAAGAATGCAAAGCCTATTGACGTTATGAAATAAATCATGAGAATCTGTAAAAATGACTGAGTGTCCCAATGGGCAATGCACATTTTAAAGGAAACTTTGAGCTCAGTGGAGGAACGCTGTAAACACTGTATGTGGGCTATCTGCCTAGAATACCAACCTGTTGGCTCATTCAGGTGCGCAGTTGTAAGGCACAGCAAGTAACAAAACAGTAACTTGAGTGGGCATACAAAGTGTAAGGAAGTGGGTCAGGTCCTGTGTGAGCTGCCCTTTGTTATTTCACTAGCACTTCTGAGGGAGACAGACTGGAGACTGTGTGCAAACAGACTGCTGAAGGACGATCTAAATACTGTCTGATGCAATTGAAGAAGGTTTTCCTATCCTCCCACTGTACGCTTAACTCGAGCAAGTTCCTGCAGGTGTTCACAGTGGGACTTTGTGTGGCAACTCCAGAATGAGTAATTTTAAAGCAGTGCCAAATTCTGATGGACCTTATTATCTCATCTTACCTACGTATAGGTGAGATTAATAGATCTTTTGCATTTTGAATACTAGGAACAAGGCCTTGATGAACTCTATGGTTTTGATTAGGATGCCAGATTTTGAGTCTGCTTGTTCGTTTCTGGTTTACTAATATCCCCCTTGGTTTATCAGGCTAGAGCTTGAAGCTAGTGAGAGCTACTAAGCATGGAATACTTTGGAAATAACATCATGCATTTCAGCTGAGCACAATTTTGTAATGTAGAAATAATTATGTTGTCAAGAAATAATGAAATGCTTGGGTTTTTTTAAGCAAAAAAACCACAAAACCAATATTTCACCTATATAGTTACACAGGTAACATGCTTCATATTTCTTGCAGGCATTTCTATTATTGGTCATGTTTGTGATGATATTCTGATGGATTTAATGAAAAATTTTGAACCATCTTGTATTATTCAGTTATTAATCCAAAATTAAAGCTTTTTGTAGTCTTCTAAAATACTTTAAAACAATTGGATTCATATCTTTTTGTGTATGTCGTTTAGTCAGGGTTATTTGTAATCCTACATTCTCAGAAGTGACTTTAGCAAGAAGTTCCATATGCGGCTTGCATTTCCACCACAGAGTGGAGGGAAAAAAATGTAGGCAGAGGCAGCTATTGAAATGCTTTTTCAAAGAAAGTATCAGCTGCTGATTCATTCTAATTGTGCAAGGGATACTCTATTCTATAGGAGGGTGTTTCTCACTGCTACTGTCCAGCTTCCAGCAAGTGAGGTTGAATTCCATGAGACTGATCATATTATAAAAGTATGGCCATGAGAAAGTGTGTTTTAGCCTGACTCTATCTGAATTCTGCATTAGTCATTATGATTTTGCTGTATTAAGTTGATATACTTTTTAAAAATTGTGCCATTAAAAATTTCTTCATTACAGATGAACTGAGAAATATAACTACTCTGGAATTTGAGTTTGTTGTGGTTCTTTTGGGGTTTCTTTTAGTATATAAATAATTTGGTTTGAATATATCTTAAAACTTTATATGAAAAGTTTCACTTTCTGCTTAGTTTTCTCTTTGTTCCAGCTACAGATTCCAGTAATTTCTTCTATCTGTCTTTGTTAGTTTAAATCAATCAGACTTTGGTGAGGTAGCAGGGAGTTAGAGGAGAATTGTGCTAGTGTTTTCTGTTTGGCATTATAAATAATGCTAAAGCATATTTATTACCTTGTCTTTAGTTAATGAAAATTCAGTGTTTCTCGTTGTGTTATGGAGTTCAATACTCTTTGCAAGACAATGTGGGAGATTCCTTCTTTTAGTACATTGCAAGCAGCAGCACAAGAAAAATAGCTTATGTTTTCTCTGATTAAAATAGTAAAATAAACTCTTTCTCCCAGCATTTGGGGACAAAGGCTTTTTAACATAAGCTTATATGCAGGAAATAAACACAGTCAATGCTGGAATGTCTTCTATGTCCTAGTATAAGTGCTGAATAGACCTAAAAAGTCAGAGTTTGTACCTGGATAGAAAAACATTCTGGTTTCAGGGGCATGCCTGAACTATTAGTCTAGAGGAAAAAAACAAAGCAACAACAAAGCAAAAATGCAAAGAAGGGGAATAAGAATATCTATCTGAACATACCTGAATGTATTTGAGTATCAAGGATGTATTTGGTTCAGGACGAGTCTCAGAAACTTTGGGGTAGTGTTCTCCTGCAACCCTGTGGCTATTTCCCTGTCTTTCAGAGTTGTCCCTGGCTGTAGGCACTCCCCATTGCAAAGGAAAGCCAACAACAAGTTAATTCTGACCAAGTCCTACTGCTTTCACCTGTGGAAAATTCTGGTGCAGACCACTATAATCAGATTATTTTGTTTTTTGGACAGCTTGAAGTGCAGAAGTACATAATGATATGGATATTTTTTAGTGTTAAAATCAACAGCCACTGTTAAAGAAGATTCTTGGTAGAAACAGGCAGATGTTTCTTTCTCTCTGTCCTTGGTTCTGCTGGGACCTCTAGCACACCATCTTCACTGAACTAGCCATCTAGCAGCCGTCTTCTTTCCATCATTAATGCAATTTTTCTGGGTAAAATCTTGGCTTCATTTAAGTTCACTAATTTCACTTAGGCCAAGACTGAACCTGTTTTATTTGTCTAGCCATCACTGCGTCTGTTGACAATCACTGCATCCATTGACACATCTCCCCCCTTTTTTAATTCAATATGAGATTTATTTTTCTATGTTTTTAAGTCCCTGTTGCTGAATCATGCTTCTGACTCGCTGTAATTTTTAGACGCTTTTCAATTTGGATTTAGAATACCCTCTAGGAGCAAGCATGTCTTATGCATTACTTTGTAAATTTCTTGAGTATCTTTTTAAATATTGCCATTTTTTTTCACCCTTCATAAGAATTATGAGGAAAGAGCTACTCTGAGTAGCCTGTCATGTGACAACAGTATAATTGTTTATGCACAAAAATGGAAGGACAGTGGGATAACATATTCAGTGCTGCAAACCACTCGGGTTGGTAGATTGAGTCAGTTCAACATATATTATATGTGTGCATATGTATACATATTTATTATCAGATGCAGTAAAAGGGCTCCTCAGCACCCATAAATCTTCCTCATGAGATACAAAACATAACTGAGAAGTTTATAGAAACTGTGGATCACTGTGGGAACACATCTGTCTTCTTCATTTAAAAATGTAATGCTTCTCCAAAATACTGCTCCCTTGTTGTTTGCATAATTTAGTGTGACTCCAGGTTTCAGACTCTTACTTCTCTGATGGTCTGTGTGACAGAAAAGTTGCAGTGCTTCATCAGAATATCATAGCCTTTGTGAGTTATTACATAATCAAGTCCTAAGCAATAGATGAAAAGAAGAGATGGCTATAGGGACAGTTGTGGGTGGATTCAGGAGAGAAGAGTTATTTCATTCTTTTGTGCAAGACTGACTAGGTAGTAGGCCTACAGACCCAAAGTGCATGGGAGGTGTGAGTAAAAGGAGGAAATTCTAAGAGGTGGATTGTTTTTCTCTTGGAGCTCTAAACTAATAGTACAGGCTGCAGATTGCTGAGAGAATTCAGACAAATTTGCTTGTCTTATAGTTAAAACAAATAACCAGAACATCAATTCAGAAAATTCTAATTTTTGATAGGTTCCATAAAAGCTGCAACAATTTCATACTCCAGATTGATGGTTAGCCTACTTTAATAAATGGGAGGAAAACCAGATATGATTTTACAAGGAAAATACAGAGTCTTGTGCATCTTAAGAGAAGAATCTTGATGAACACTATACTTAATATTTCAGCTCAAGAGTATCTGTTAATTGGACAAAGTTTACTCATTAAAATATACTTATTCCTCAGAGTTTCTCAGATTTGTTAATTGGCCCTTGAAATAATTGTTCAAAACTCATCCTGAATTCTTAGGTGGGAACTGTGATCTTCATAGCTCAATGTATCTGTGTGCTAATTCTGATTGTCATGCTGAGTTATGGGTAGCAGTATTTTCCCACCAAATAGGTATTCCCAGTGCAGCAGTAACTTACTTTATGTCACACACATTTGGAAATGACATGCCTGCACACCTGAAGGCGTTGCAATTTTTTTTTTTTTTAAAAAAAAGGCAAGTATTAGCAAATGTTTTTCTTCAATGCGCACATTTGGAGCATACCAAAACTCTAAGTACTCGTGACATTTTACCTATATAGATGTACAGAATCTGTTGGAATAGCAAGACAGTGATCTGAATTGTAATTATGAAAACATTTTTATTGATTTTTATTGTCTTTGAGGTTTGTTGCCCTTCAGCCAAGGTGGATCCAGAAAGCGGACAGTCTCAAAGCAAGGAGTTCTGGGGACTTCTGTCAGCATTGCTTAGTTGGGAACTTGTTATCATGGATGAATTTTTCATTTCTTGAGATGAAGAGAATGCCTCTCCTGAACCTTTTATCTATAAAGGTACTCATGCAAATCTGGGATCCTGAAGTATTCAGATGTTTCATTTAATTAAACCAGGAGCTTGACTTGCTAGACATGAAGAATTGTTGAGATATTTCTAGCTTGAGAACATGAGCAAAACCCTAACAAGCTCATATGTGTATCACAATTTTTTACATTTGAGAGGTGTGAGGAGGTTGCATGAAAATACTGGCATGCTTATTTTGACCTCAGAACCATCTGAAATTTTTCTACTGTTTTGAAGTCATATACAAGTAAAAATCAATTTAATTTTACCATATAGTTTACACTTAATTGTCAGGTTAACAATAACCTTTGTCTGGTCAGACAAAAATAATGATATTGTTATTATTATGACTACTTATTAGTTTACTATGATGCAATTTACAAACTTGTCAAATCTCTCTAAACTATACAATATTTCCTAACAGACATTTCTGTTGTCTTATATGCAATGGAACTGTAATCACTTGTACTTAAAACTAATGGATTTGAAATAACCTACAGGTTTCCAGTTTAATGAGAGCTAGATTAATGAAAAAAGACCTTTTACCTCAGATTGCATGACAACATTTTCAAATTACATTCCTGAAACAGAGAATTCACTTATTCCGAGTAATTGGATGCTGACTAGGGTTAATATGTACAATGTCCTTAAATGAAAATGTTCTATTGTAAGTGGGACTGTATGATACCTGAGGCATTCTCAATAGATTTCGTTGGGCTCTGAGTTAATTATACTGCTTGCTATTTTTTGAATGAATTCAAGCATGAATTCTACACAGTAAAGATTGGGATAATTATATTCAATTCTGCTTGGTGCCCCGCTGAATGAATTGACCTTTTAGATAAAACTAGTCTCTTGAGCAGGAAACCTGAAGAAAGCCTGAACAAAGCAACCAGATGCAGCTGGGGGTGGGGGTGGGGAGAAGCTTTAAATAAATTTTTTTAAAAAAAAGAATGCTGAAGGACTAGAGGCATCAGAAAGATTGATTTTTAGCCATGGAAAAGGTATTCCTGTTTGGGCTGTGCTTTTGTATATGCTGTATGTAAAGCTATAGGTTAAATCCATTGATTTTTCTAAGCTGTTTTCTCATCAGTAATATGACTAAAAAGAAGCAGCAGTAGAGCATTAGAAAAGTTCAGTGTACACAGGTGTCCCATGCTTCAGCAAGGTACTGCGATCACAAGCTGTGGCTGCAGACATGGTGCCAATAAAGCTGACAGCACGACTGGCTTTCCTGTTGCACATGCAGACTGAAGGAGGATGATTAGGAAAGATGATGTTTTCAAAGGAGCTGCTTTAAAAGAAAGCAAGAGGGGGAGGACTCCCAGGAACCAAGAGCAATTGCTATGAGTGCGAGCCTGCAGAGTGCACTTTGAGGGCAGAGTGCGGTGTTAACTTGTCACCTGTTGAATTCCCATGCTCTATGGAAACTTCCAAAATTAACATGAAACATTTTTCTTCTTTTTTTCTTCCATTTTTCAAAACTTCTCTTGCTTGTAATAAAGTTTTCCTGTTGTGGTGATAATTCCTAGAATGATGATGATGCTTTGTGTTTATGGTAGGTGAAGGAAAGAAGACTTTTCCAAATTTTTTTTTTTTGCAGCACACACTTCATCTGAGAGTATCTATGGTAAGCATCACAAATTTCTGTAGCTTCCCTGCATACGTTTTTGAAACAACTTTCACTGACAACAATTAAAGTTTGCAGGGTGATACAGTTTTTTGTGTAACACCAAAAATAAATTTGTTTGTTTGTACTATTTAAGCAAAAACAGTCTAGAGGATTAGTCATAAAAAACTTGAGTGATGTAAATAATTCTTCCTCTGGTAGATAGTCCCCTGTTGGTGAGATATCAGTGAGGCAGCGGAATTTAGCCCATAATGTTAGCTGGATTTATGATAAGGGCAAGCATTCCTAACAACTTTTTTTCTTTTTTGATGGAGTTCCAGTCTCTTAAGCGCGTACATTATCTGTTACTGATATATCATTTATGTAAAGAATACAGTTGTCACTCATGTAATTTAATTAGATTATGGATGCTAAATTATCTACTAACATAAAATGGGCTTTTATACTGCAGATTACTAAGGTTTTAAGAAGTTTAATATGCCAGTTTTAAATTGGTGAGCACTATCCTAAAGGATTCATGGGTTTTGTGTGTTTTTTGTTTGGTTGTGGTTTTCTTTTTTTTTTTTTTGCCTTTTTTTTTTTTTTGTAATTGCAATGGAATGCAAACATACCATAATATTACTAAAGATGGTTAGTTTCAAATGAGATTTGGGTCAGTGAATTTGGCTGTAATTTATTTTGCATAAAGCAGA
The DNA here is from genome assembly GCA_013396635.1 of Penelope pileata. Taxonomy (NCBI): domain Eukaryota; kingdom Metazoa; phylum Chordata; class Aves; order Galliformes; family Cracidae; genus Penelope; species Penelope pileata. The sequence goes on from WBMW01000889.1 coordinate 2,151,752, forward strand.
TCTAGGAGGTATAAAATGGTAAATATAGTAATCAAAGGCTTATATTTTGGCAGTGAGATCACTGAGTTGAAAACTGAATATCTTCTGGTCCTTTACACTCCAGTTAGTTACAGTCATTTAGGTAGATGAACAATGTATTTATTGCATATGGTTCCAAGTTTGTAAAGACTATTAATGGTAGAATAGCTGATTTTCTGCTCTGCTTTCCAATCTATTAAATATATAATCTTTTATGTGTAGGTTCTGTCTCACTTTACTGCATAAATTCTTTTCCTTATTTATGTCTGCATTTATTTGTGCAGCTGGTAAGTCATTTGTTCAAAAGAAGTAAATGGTTTGTTTTGATCCCTAGACTGTGAAACAGGGATGCCTGATGTGACCATCTAAATCAATGCTGAATATTTGGGTTTCTTTTTTTTCTTCACTCTTGTTAGTATTTTATTGTTGAAAGCCGTAAAGCTCAAGATCTTTAGATAGGTTTAGTTTTAAGAATGCCTAGGAGCATTTCCCCCTCACATGGTCCTCTCTACTTGGTAAATGTGCAAGACTACACAAGTAAATCCAGTACTTAACTATGACTCTTAAAAACAATCGTCCAAATATCGTTCTTGGCATTCTTCTTCAAGACTTGCTAAGAGTTTACTTTAAACACTTTAGCTGTAGGGTCGGCGTATGTTCTTCACAGGATTACTTCAGTATAAATGAGCTATAAGTCAGGCTGCCTGATTCTGTCATGCATAAAATACCTGGTAGATGATTCCTAACAGGTGTAAGGCCAGATCCAGGGACCTTGGTTCACACAACTGAGATCAACAACAGTAGTTAATTATTACCCATTGAAGCAAGAGCTGCAGTTCCGTGTGCAGTTTGTATGTGGGCTTCAGACCCTGCTAAATACTTCTTCTGTAATAATGATTCCCTCATCTCCCCTTGAATCAATGGGAGATGAGAGGTTTTCAGTCACTGAATTGGGCTCTTGTTTCTACAGAGCTGCTTAAACCAGACCCTTGTGAACAATGTAGATGTACACTGATAGCTGGTAGGGTCGAATGGGATAGCTTTCAAATAGCAGTTAGAAGCTTGTACAAGAAGGAGACTGGCAGTGAAGAAAAGTAAAGGCACTTAACATCCTGCTAGGAGAAATACAGGAGTTTCAGGCTGATGAGAGCTCTTGTTCTTCTATTCTTGTTTCCTTCCACCCTGTGTAGCACTGACTTTGATTATAATTATTTGCATGTCTGCCTAAGCCCGTGGTATCTTCTAGCATAATGACTGAATTGTTTAATTCTGTTTAAAAGTTGTCGATGGAAAGAAGCTAAAATGAAATGCTTTCTGCTACCCTGTATGGAAGAATAATGCCAGAGATTAACAATGAATCCTGCCCTTGTCAAATGGATCTACCATATGTACTGAGCTGCCTACCACTGGCTATGTAGAAAAAAAAAAAGAAGATCTGGGAAATAAGTAATACAGTTTTTTAAGGAGTAAGACTTCAAAAATCCCAGTGGATGCCATATTTTTGCCTTTTTACCTAGCAAGGTGTCACCAATGATCTAAACACCCATTGACTGATCGCTCCTGCCTACACCTTCTTTAGTCATTTATGCTATGACAGTAGATACTGCAGTGTATGTTCAGCAGTTCTCCATTATGTACATTTGGCTGATAAATTTCTATTGTACACCCCCATTATATGTCAGATGCCAACATAGTTGTTGGTGATCTTGCTTACTCACTGGACATTGCTGCTACAGAATGATCTTGGGCACGCATGTGGATTGTGTGTTTGAGCTTTTATTAAATTTAACAACCTCAGGAGCTCATTATTAGGTAGTCATGAGAGAAGGGCGGTGTTGGGTGCAGGGCTGGTGCTTATGCAATCTGGGCAGCATACTTGGTGTGCTGCAAAACTGTGGTCTATTGCTGTTCAGGAAGGAAAACAGACCTCTTTCTCCTACTTCTTACCATCCAACTAGAAAGCTTTACTCCTGCAGCAGCTTTCACTTTGCTTCTGGTAAAAAATTCAATATTTCTCTGTCCTATCTTATCTCATGCACCCCATAGTGTTGTGGTCTGTAATATTGTGACCTGTATTTTCTCTGCCTAAATAATTTCTTTCAAAGGGTGTCTAAATACTACTTGGTAGACTATATACATAGAGTTAATTTAATCTCTCTTTCTGATGTAAAATCTCATACAAAGGAATCCTACTCTCAACCAAACCGCTGCTGTTCTATAGAAATTTATCAAGGACCACACATGACTTAAGTTGCTTGTGGAATGGAGTGACCTAAGTAGAGCAAGCTACCTGCATGTTCCTGAAAATTATGAAAATAACTCTTATTTTGATCCCTTGAACATCTTTTGTGTTGCCTGATGGTAGATTTGGAGGGCAAATCCCCAGAGTTACTGACAGTCCTACATCTTTCTTTGTGAAGGAAGAAAGACTAATACTTGCATGTGTTTTTATGGAGTTGAATGAGATAGGATTGGGAAGTTCATGGGGAAGGCTGCTAGATGCATGCTGCTGTGGGAAGGCTGACTTTGCCTCTTTCTTAATCCCCAGTTACTGTCAGCTGTCTGGCTTCAAGAACACAAGGTGAATTTGCGTGCTGATCTGTACTGTTGTCATTGGCAGTATTTTGTTTTAAATACAATAAAAAGCTACCGAAAACCATCACTAATTTGAAAGTGGAAGAAGTCAGATGCATGTGCCTCTGCACTCTGCTATTAGCGTTTCTCTGAAAATAATTCTAAGCAAATGTATAAAAGGTACCTGAAACAAAATAGCAGAATATCTAGCAGGTATAGTCAGTGAGCAGTTTCTTTCTCACTGAACTATGTAGGATACATGTCAGCTGGCACAGAACTGAAAAAATGTGACAAGTCAAATAGATAACAGTACACAACCAGGCTAACACATGGAAACTTGTTCTGTTATCTGTGATCATATTTTAGACTTTTAACTGTGATCTGTATGATCTGTACATCTCTCAGGATATTAGTCTGATTTCAGTAACGAATGTTTTATTCTGTTATTATATACAGAACTGCATATACAATGCAATGGATTGCAACATCTAAAGCTGACAGGCTGTTGGTATGGCAAACCAGGCAATATAAAGTTGTACAACAGTGCAGTCCCTCTCTTTTTGGGTGTTACACTAAGGATATCCAACCTCACACAAATTGTGAGGACAAGAGATGATGAGGATATTAACCTTGCATGACACAGGACATTCTCTCATGTTAGAGCAGATTGCTGCATGCTGGAAGCCCTCAGGTTCAGGAAGAAGATTGACTGGCTTGCTGGGGCTGAAAAAATGTCCCACAGGGTTTCCCTGAGAGGCAGAGTTGTCAAGCACCATCCTCTAACTGCTTTTTGCACCATTATCCCTCAAGGGTGAGATTAGTAGAAAACCTCATGAGATCCACCTTGAAGAGTTTCTTGATTCTACCGGTACCCTCTTGCAGTTTTTCTGTGAGAAAGCAGAGTGAGTCTTTTATTCTCGCAGGGTAAAACCTTTTGTGCCCAAAGAACTTTCAGTAAGAATTAAAATAGGAAGAAAAAGAGAGGTCTACTTATAAAGAATCAGGGAAGCACTGTGTTTCTACTAAGAAAATGCATTCTATCTTTTTTATTATTTTAAAAGGTAAAGAACACAAATGCATTCATGCAGAAATAGAATAATTTTATATGGCCATTAAACATTCTGAAACAATGAAAAAGTGCAACTAAGTGCTTGGGAGTACTGCACAACTAGCAGGGAATCAGTTTCATTACCAAATAAAATGCAGCCTGGAAATTGCCCTTCATGCCCTGTGTGTATAAATATGTATGTACTTGTATGTAGGTGTGCGTGGTGCTTTGACACTGATGGCTAGCTCTGCTCCACCGTGCTGCTAGCTCACTCCCTCTTCTCAGCAGAACAGTGGGGAAAGTAAGATGAGGAAGGCTCGTGAATTTGAGATGAGGACAGGAGATCACTCACCAACTACCATCATGGACAAAACAGACGCAGCATAGGGAGATTAATGTAATTTATTGCCTACTGCTAACAGACTGGAGCAGGGAGAACCAAAAGTATCCCCAAAACACCTTACCCCTCCCCCAGTCCAACTTCTACCTCCTCCCATTGTGCAGCAGGGGAATGAGGGCTGTGGGCAGTCCATAACACTTTGTCTCTGTTTCTCCCTCATCCCTCCTCTTCCCCTGCTCTGGCATGGGGTCCCTCCCACGGGATACTGTCCTTCCGGAAATGATCCTGCATGGGCTTCCCACAGGCTGCAGCTTTTCAAGAACTGCTCTAATGTGGGGCTGTCTTTCATGACAGTACTGTTCCAGTGCAGGTTCCCACTGGCCCAGACCCTCTGCTCTACCTCTGCTCCTCTCTATAGGCTGCAGCTCCAGCCTCGGGCTTGCTCCTGTGGGGGCTCTCCATGGGCTGCAGCCTCCTTCAGACCACAGCCACTGCTGCACCGTGGGTTCCTCCATGGGCTGCATGTGGAGATCTGCACCATGTGGTGTCTATGGGCTTCAGGGGGACAGCTTGCTCCTCCATGGGCCTATCCTGGGCTGCAGGAAACTTCTGCTCCATGCCTGGAGCGCCTCCTGCCCTCCTTCTGCACTGACCTTGGTGACCGCAGGGCTATTTCTTTCTCATTTTCTCACTCTGCTTTCCCAGCTACTGTTGTGGTTCCGCTCTGGCCAGCAGTGGGTCCCTTTTGGAGTAGTTGGAGCTGGCTCTGATCTGACATGGGGCAGTTATCACAGAGGCCACCCCTGCAGCCCCTAGCTATGAAACCTTGCCACACAAATCTAATACAGCATGCATAATACATTTGTATGAGACCTTTGTGCTCTTTACATTCTTACTTTGCATAGAAGGATACTTTTGCATTTGAGCTTATTGTCACCTACTTCATTTGTTCTGAATCCATAAAGAGTTTCCTGAACCAAAATCAGATGAAATCTGCACGTTAGAAAAGTGTCCTTTGGACTTTAAAAGGTTATAGACTCCTGACTGCAGGGATTGCAACTGACGTTCAATAACATTTGAGGCTTGGAAGCTAGGTTTTTAATTTATTTTTTCTGCATATCCTTTAGAAGCTGCTTGCTGTTCAACTGCTAATGCATTTCCAACAGAAATTTTGTAAATTATATTGGGCAACATTCTCAGTGAGAATAGATTGTGTAAGTAATGGTAATGGCTTCCTCCTGCTGCTTCTGGCAATATGGATATTGCCTCCCTCCCTTATTTAAATTTCTTGGGCCCAAGAAGTCTTCAAGGTTCAAAATATTAGTTCCTCAGCCACTAAATTTCATGGATAATAATCTGGGAAACAGAACTGATGAGAAGTTTTTTTTTTTTAAATCAATAAGCTGTTGCATCTCACAGATTTTTATTTCTAACAAGAAAGGTCTTGTGTGAACCAATTTTTTTTTCATATAGGATTTTTGGCACTATGTTCTTTATCCTCATATTTATTGGAATTCCTTTTTTCCTCTACTAAAATCTGGAAAACATAAGTTTCTTTACTTCTTGGTCAAAGAAACGACCTGCTGTGGCCAAAATTACCATTCCTGATTTTAAGGTTTCAGCAAGTGCTCCTTTCTCCTTACCTTTTGAGTGGATCTCATGCCAGCCCTGGGCTGAGGGCAGGAATTCATTTGTAGAAAGCAGAGCATTCCCACCAGTTTCACCAGGAGCAGATTGGTGCAATAGAGCATGCCTGACACAAAAGAGTTTTTGCTGGATGCCTCTTGGCCTGAACTTATCTATGTAAAAGACTTGGGACTGAAGCTGAGGGGGAAAAAAAATCGAACCACAAATAAAAAAAAAGAAAATTTATGTTTTACTTCAGTGAAAATAGGGAGCTCTTGGACTTAGCTCCACTTTGTATCAATGTGAACTATATTACTGAGGCATGAAAATGAATTATTTCACATCTTGATTATTTGAATGCAAAGTTCAGATATTTGCTACCATTTCCCTGTTTCCCATTTGTAGACTTTGCTTAAGTGGGGCTCTGTAAAACAAATGCATTTAGAAAACTTTGTCTTCAGTTTAGTTTAATTTCTGAAGAAATGGAATCTAGAAACTGATTAAAATGTAACATCGGGTACTATGTTAAAGGATCATTTTTGCTTGACTGCATAATGTTGTTTACAAATTTCAAGATGGTCTGAAGTATGTTTTAATTAATCCTGATTAATGCTCTGGGTTTCACCAAGGTTAAAATAAAAGAGGAGAGTTGCTGGACTTGCTATTTCTATGTTCTCTGAAATTTTCAACAACAGCACTACAAATCCTTATGGTTCTGTGTTATAGTTCAGTTCTTTAGGGGATAATTGAAGTGATACTCAACACAAGTCTATGAGTCCCAAATCTGGGAATCCCTGTGCTAGAAGCTGGAGAAGTTGATTTTGATACCAAGAACAACTTTCCTTGGGTTCTGTAGCAAATGCTCTGTTGGGACATATGGAAACAGGGCTAAGACCTGGAACAAAAGCAGTTCATTGCCAAGTATTTCTTTTTTATAGCTTCCCTTCACAAAAGAGAGCCAGAATATATTTTTGTTTATTTCTGTATACCAGCCCACTGGTATATATGACATGCTGGTTAACTGTGTCTGCTTTTTTATATGATAAAGGTTTGCTACATATTTCTGTGTATCAAATTTCAGTGAATATTAGAGGGATTTACACGCATTTATTAAGAGAAATGGATCTCATCTAAACTTTGATTCAGAGGTGAATCAAATCATATAAGCCAAAGATTCGATATCAGCATAGTGTATTTACATATACAAATTGATTCTCTTCTGTTTTTGTGCTTCTTCACCTGTGCTAGTCTGATTGCTATGTGTGTGTGTTTGTAAAGTAAAATGGAGGTATTTCAAAATAAGGCTGCAATATGTTTGGAAAAATAAACCAGTGAGTGTAAAGCATTTTTAAGCAAATGTCAGGTGAAAGCCATAAAGAAGGTGTGAATATATTGTTAATTTAAGAAAGCAACTTTTTTTCACAGTTTCTTGAAGAAAATGAGGCATGAATTATTAATGTATGTAAATTAAACAATTTTTCAAATTCTAGTGTATTTAAATTGATACTTCTGTAATATTACATATTTTGTAATACTAATATAAAAACTAATATTTTGGCAAAGCTATTTCTTGAAAAAGTCTTCTCTGTGTGTGTCCTGGAGTTCCTTGTAACTCACTGTAACAATATCAGTGTAAGAAATTTCTAAAGAATGAGGACTAAGGATGGCCAAGTTTTAAAATGTATTTGTTACTTTTTATTTATGGCAGCTTGAGTGCCAGATGTTTGCTTAGGATAAAGGAACAAATGGGCTCTGCTTTCAATATAGATTGGGTCTGACATATCTATTATGAGATATTCCTCTTAAAAAAAAATTGTAATTTTCAAGAAAAAGCTATAGTCATTTCCAAGAACGTTTTGATTTTAAAATTTAGAAGTGTGGCAATATAAAATCAATCTTGCCAGGTGCTTGCTAGTCTGGCTTTCAACCATTAGTGCATTAGTGCAATCATTTCAGGCATGGGCTTGACTCTCAGTATTTGAACAGCTCCTGTGATCAAGAGTTGACTTCTGTTTGCAAGGAATTCCTCTTACAACCCTGATGGCTCAGGTGAGCACTGGGTGCTCTCATGTAGTTAGCAAGTAGAAACGTATTGCGTGGAATGCAAGATATCTTTCCTCCAACATACGGGAAGAGTTGCACAGCATCCATGTTGATGCCATTTTTGCTGTCAGTGCAGTCCTGTGAGGGAACTTTCCTTTAGATTAATGCAGAATATACCACCCTAGATAAGTTAGTGACTGTTGCTGTGGACTTTAGGGGAAGGCCCTGAAGTTATGACCAAATCTGTGCAGTGCTCAATCCAGAAAGCTATTTGGCCTGATGTGTATTTGCCTTGAGCATCTGGGTGACAGAGGGCTACTGCATCCAGTAGCAAGGTGGAGAGAGGTAGTTATATGCGCTAATTAATTGTTTATTTAATCCTAGTTAAAATTGTTAAGTGCTGGCACTCACTCAAATTGAAGAGAATCTACATATTCCAAGGACTATTTTATTTGATGCAGTCTAGAGGTTTCAGTCTTCAGAAGAAAACATGAAAACTATGTGCGTGTTGTATCTGTGCATGAGCATTTGAGTGTAGTTTCTTTTAAATGGAAATATAAAAATCTGCTTCTGGCTGTCAGTAACTTAGATGTATGTCATATTATTTGATTAGCTTTTTATATGAGAGTATAACACTTAACTGCACAGTTTTTGGTTGTTGTCTGCTTGTGCTGTTTTTTTCTCATGCTCAAATCTTATGAACTCATAGGCTTTGATGGTTATGGGAATTGACAGGTTCTGTTTAAATGTGTATGAAATTAAAATCATTAAGCAGTGTAAATGGAAGAGCAGAAATAAACATCTTTAAAAAGAGAGATAAGGAGTGAGAGAATGAGTTTGAGGAATGTCACGTTACTGAAGAAATGACTATGGGGAAGGTGCTGACATGAATGAAAATTATTACAAACTGGAAAACTTTAATCTGCATTTTGTATGAACTTTCATTGGGAACAGCAACTAAACTCTTGGTGTTGGTAAACGGTTGCTTGCCGTGTGTATATATATATATATACAAGAGAAAGAAAAGAAAAGAGAACCAACAGGTGGTTTTGAAACTGTTCTCAACTAGCTGCATTTGAAAAGGTCTACTGCTGGCTCTCTTGCAGGATTTTTCAGAAGTATCTATTTTTTATGTTCAAAAAACCCAAACCACAAATACTGTTTCACTCTATGCAAAGTTAATAACAGAGAGGTTTTATTTTTTTAGATCCCAGTACAGATTCTTTCTAAACTGCTGTGATTCTCTGTGTCAGAATTAGTACTATATTATGGCTAGCAAAAACTCACCTGTTTTTGAAGAATATGGATAGCATGACATCACAGCTTAAGATGTGTTCTCCCTTGTGTTCCTCCATTCCAAATGCTTGTACTGTCACCTCTGAAGCAGTTGTACATCCAGAAGCAATTTATTTACTGACTTAATTGTTCAATTTTGAAGATATTCTGCTTGGAGATGCTACATTTGGACAATTATGTGAGTTAAAGTTTTGAATAAGTCCCAAGAACAGAAACTGAAGCAGCCCCTGAATTGTTGCTGAAAAATTCTTGTACATCTAGTTGTTACTCGTGGTTTTAGCCTTTGTACACTCTCAAGAGCTTTTTTTACACTCCATTGGGCAATTATGGAAAAGGAGTAATTTTTTCCATGAAGCTATGCATTTGGTTTTGGCCTTATGAAGCTCAAGGAAGTAGGCCATTGTTCATAGTTAATAAGAAGGGAGGACTGAGTAATGACATTCTTATTAAATATTTGATAAATTAAATGCAATATTGAGTTTTCTTTTGTTCTTACATATGGGACACAATTGTTAATTTATAACTTGCCATATACATTTATACACATTAATCATTTTAAGCAAAACTTTACAACAATTAAAACAATACCTTGAAAAAATTAAATGTCAATTCTTTACATCTTTATTTAGCTCTGTATAGAAAAACTTACAATAAATAAATACATAACTCCTGACAGTAGATCTCTTGACAAAGGTACTTGCAAAAGAGATCAGTGTATGCAATTCCTAGGCTTTATCCACATGAATAAGTGGAGTGATCCAAAAGGAATGGACTTGTGGGACAGAATAGAACGGCTGGCACTGAGGACACTGTGCTTGAAAGAGGGCAATATTGCAACCTACCTCTGTAGGGTTCCTTGGGCTGAATGCACATTAGGAGCTGGAGCCTGTTGGGTGCACCCCTGGAACATGTCTTTGGTTTTATCCCTTTTTTGATCTCTGAGCCTTTTCTGAGAGTGATGTTCTGAGAGTTTCCAATAGTGGTAAGTAGGGACGGTTCACCTCAGAAACTCACTCTATCCAAGGTGCAGGGTTTTATGTAGGAGGTTATTATAGAAGATGATTGATTAATGTGAGTCTCTTGATCTTTATTACTTGATTTTTCTTTAGAGTTTGACTGTAACGTAGAGATCTTCATCAGTTTTTGGAAAGAGATGAGGTAAGATGAAAGTCACACTGCATGTTCGGGTGGGAAAGAGGAAAGTGAAGGTATTGGGGGAGGGCAGGACAAACCCAGCCCCTCTTGCTCATACTTCAGTTCTCATGCCCATATGTGGTCAGAGAGGTGATCTCAGATTCTTTCTATCTCCCAGAATTGTTAATTGTTGTTTGTGTTCTCTCCGCTTATTTCTGCATGGTTTTGATATGTGAAAGTCCTTTGTTATTCTTATTTTTTTTTCAAATCTTGATAGAATGCATCCTGCACAGAAAGACTGAGAAAGCATATTGGGGAAGTGAAGCCCTAGAAAGCTTACTGGGGAAGCGAAGAAGGAATGAAGTCCAGGTTGGATTGTTCTCCTGATGATGCACTCGTTTTCTAGGCTGTTATTTATCTACAACAGGGAGAAGTTTGCTCTTAGGAGAGTTGTACTTTTGCACTTACTCTTTTAATAGGTGTCTATACATTTGAAACAACATGGGAACGCTGTAAAATACCAGATTAAGGGAGTGTTGTAGATGCAACAAATATTTTCTTGTGCAACTTAAAAAGACTGAATATCTCCTGCATTTCAGTGTTCAAAGCCCTTTTAACACTCTTCAAAGAGTGCATAATTTGTGTCTGTTTTACCTTCAAAGATTGCTGTAAGGTATGCCAGTGGTATGTCATCTACTGGGCTGTTCTTTTTAATTTGGACATCTTCCTGGTGTCAGACAGCAAGAAGATGCTTGTTATTGAGTGTTCATTCAGTGGAATTTGTGCCTATTATATCACAGAATCACAGAATTGCAGGGGTTGGAAGGGCCCTCGAGAGATCACCGAGTCCAACCCCCCTGCCAGAGCAGGTTCCTTACAGCAGGTTGCACAGGTAGGCGTCCAGGCAGGTCTTGAATATCTCCAGGGAAGGAGACTCCACAACCTCCCTGGGCAGCCTGTTCCAGTGAAACAGGAGAAACAGTGAAACATTCAAACAGGGAGAATCAAAATGCAGAATAACTTTTCTGTTTGATGCATTTTTTCCGAACCCTTTCCATTTTTCTTTTTTTTTTTGCAGCTTTACTGCTTCCAATGACAGAAGAGAATCTTTAGCATAAACTGTTCTATTTGCCCAGCAGTTGACTTCCGCTGGTTGCATACAATCTCTGTATAAATTTTCCTCATGCTTTGAATACTGACCAGCTTTCCTGAATATTATCAGCTGAAAAACAAAAGGCAGAAAAGGACTTTTCTCAAATTGACAGTCAAGAGAAGACCCATCTGGAATAATCTAAGGGTAGTAGTTGTTGTTTTTAATGCAATGTTAATTTGCAGAATATGTACTTTATTTATTTATGTTACTTGTAGTATCCTTTTTATTTGTTTATTTATCAATGGAATTGATTATTCTTTAAGATTGTAGTGCATGAAGCTGTTAATTGCTGAGATCTTTGGTAGTGAAGTTTGCAAATTTACAAACAACGGCAGCTTCAATTTCTTACAGATCCTTTCTAATAGTCAGACATCTTGAAGTGCTTTACAGAACATATAATTATGTGCTAGCACCAAAGTGAATTTATACAGGCTAACTGGCAGTCCCTCTGCTTTCAGCTATATGCAACATACTACAAGGAATGCTGGTTAGAGATCTGAAAGTGAAAAGAGAGACAAATGCTGAAGGGTGTTTCTGGGGTAAAAGTGCTGCACGATTTTAGTCATTCAGTATTTCAGTGTAGAGCAAAGATTTTGGTTCTTGAATTGAAAACGAAGTGATGTATTTATCTGAAAGTATACAGCGTGGTGGCCAGGTTTCTCTGCTAAGACAGTTTCTTTTTTCCCCAGTTTGTTGCATATAAATATTTGGAGGTCATTTTACTGCCTGCTGGATATTTGACTGTCTTCACAACATGAGCAAACAGCTTGGTGTGTGTATAAAGATGACCATGAGTACCATACGGACTCTCATTGGTCTTACAAAGAAAGATATTCATCTTATCCATCTTGCCCCTCAGAGAACCTGGATGCTGACTAGACGTACAGAAGCATTTTCAAAAGCCAGGGCAGCAGCATAGAGATTATTCTATAAACTATTCTACATTAGGTATCCTACTCTTTCTTTTGATGAAGAAAATATCTCCATTTAATTGCTTAATCTTGGTGTTGTTTATACTATGTATGTACATGAAATCAGTGCTGAGACATATTCCGTGCAGTGTATCGTAGCGTTCATTACTTACAGATGTGCAGGTGAATGTTCAGTGAAATTGTTCACCAAGTGATAGAGAAGAATGTTTGGAAATTTCACAAAACATCGTCACAGATGTGTAGTGTATACTGCATGGGAACACATTTCCAAATTGCTCCGTTAGTAGGACAGGCTGTTGTAATAAGAGGAGGGTTTTGATGGTGGGAGGTTTCTTTTATAATTACATTTACTCTTTCAATTACCATATTCACTTCTCATTAATATAGTATTTCAAGACCCTGTACATTTGAAAGGGAAAAGGTTAGAATTATGGGCTAGCAGCTGGTTTTGATAGGGTGCAGTGAGCAAGTTAATACTTACCAAACATTTGAAATTGCTTTTCAATTTCTGAAATCACTTTGCAGCTCTTCAGCTATTTTTTTGGCTGGCTGCTCTTTATCATATTAATATAATTCTATGCAGGAAAATATTGCATTTAAGTGTTATGATGAAATCAAGCTGTTATGCTGCATGTGTGTGGTACAGAGTATATTTTTAGTGTTTTTTTAGCCTATAATTACGCATGTTTCGTTGCCTTTCAGAAGTGTATTTGTCAAGGGAAGAGGTTATGGTTATATAATGTCAGTTATTTTGGATGGGGTGAAATGCATTTTACAACCTTTTTAAGCCTCATTTGACTGAAGGAAATCTCATTTTAGCTTTAGTTGAAGGTAGTTTTTTAGTTGAAGTTAGTTTTTTAGTTTTTTTAGTTGAAGGGATTTTTTTAGCAAAAAACAAGTTGTGGTATTTTTCTTACACATCACTTTGGGCAATCCTCTTTCTCATCAGTTTATCTGCTTGACTGCTGAACTGAGGACCTGCAAATCCTTAAGTTTCTAACACATCACATGTGCATTCTTCTGCCAGGACCAGAGAGATAATTCCAGATGTTCTAACAACAGGAAAAAACAATCAGATGTAGAATTATTTGTAGCTGGTACGCCGAAAGCACCACCAATAGTGTGCTGCAAAGAGTTATCAACGTTTTCAACTAGTCATATAATTTAAAGAAACAGAAGCAATTGCATGTTGTGTAGTGTCCAAATCAAACCTTAAGAAAAAGGAATCATTTTAAGTTATACATTTGTAAATTGAATTTCAATAACTAATTAGTCTTGATGGAAAGTAGGAGAAGCAACACTGATTCTGTGTGAAAGGATTGAACTTTATTTACTCGTTTCTATCAGATGACATAAATAGGTAAAAATATGTACCTGTAATAATCATGTGGCTGGAATCATTATCCATTCAGTCCAGTGTCTACTGGCATTTTTTTCATGAATTTATTTTTCTTTTTTATAAACAAAACAAATTAGCTCGAAAGAAAGAAGGAACCCACAGATGATTGAAACTAATTTGTATAGTTGCAATCATTTACTTTATGCATACTCTTTAGGACTGTTCACATGATGATTTTCTGTTGAAATTTCCTTTTGGATTGACCTGGTCTGGTGCTGAGCTAGATCACTTGTCAGGACCTTGCACTGGCTACTTATTTGTCTGTACTTTATATCTTCAAAAATTAAGTATTTCAGCTCAAATAATAAAACCTGAATCTTTTCCAGTGCTTTTAAATTATTATTACCATGGATTGTTCTGGAATTGTTCCTTGCAATCTTCAGCACGTTCAGTGTAACACAATCGATTACTTTACTTTTGAATCCAGCAGGTCTTTTATTTTGTGAAAGCCTAGCAGAAGCTCATTGATTTACACCAGAGTTGGTTTTCTGTTTTCTTCAGTCAATACTGTCACATAATGAAAATCTTGACTTAGCCAGGCAGTCTCAGCAGTGCCTTGGTTAGTGTCTGCTCCTACTGAATACAACCCCGCAGCTTCAATTTAATTGAGAATATCTTTTTCAAAATATACAGTTTGATCGCTATATGTCATCGTGGATGCATAAGAGAACCAACAGGAATATTAATAAATGGTTTCAGTCCTGGCTATTTGGGCCTTGGCATTTCTGTAACAGCCAGAAGTGACTACTGCTGTCTTTTTTTTCATTTTTAAATACCTGTTCAGTCAATGGAAATTAATAAGGTACAAAATACTAGTAAATCCTAGCAGATGTTTTGAGAGGTGTTCAAATGACCTAAGACTAATACTTTGTGTATCTAGTGGTAATGTTTTATTGGCTTGGTGCTTTTTGGAAGCCTAGAATCAAATAATAAGTACTCTACATGAAGTAGGTGGAATTTTTTTTTGGTCTCTGGCTAGGCTTTCCCAATTACAATAAATTTACTTGAACTTCAAGGTTGCTATGAAAAGTTCTCTACAAACACTGAAGAAGGAACAGCAACCACTTTAGGAACAATGCAGAGGGGAATTAATACAGCAGTGCTGCTGTGTTCAGTAGGCCTGGTAATTCCAGAAATGCAGAGAGAATTCAATTACTTTGCCATTGTCTCACAGAAAAGTGCAATCAATCCTCAGCAAGGAGTTAAGCAAGCATTTTTAAAAAAAGGCAGGTAGGAGCCATGGTCTTTTCTTTTGTGAAAGTAGCATTCAAATAGACCTATGGACTTGGCTGGAGGATGGAATGATTTGGTGGTCCACTATAAAATTCAAACAGAGATCACCAAGTACAGATATGGGGAAAAAATCATTTGTAGTGAAGACTGACACACTGTGCATAAATGAGCTCCAGTATTTTCAGAGTTTGATTTTAAAATGTGGTTTGGATTAAAAGAATACTTTTTTTTTTCTCTTAGATGATTGCTTTTTATTTTTTCAGGATGCATCAGGACCTGATACAGGTCCTACAGTTGGATTTGTGTATACTCAGCAACTTTCCATTTTTAACAAATGATGTTCACATTCCAATTAATGAATTGGGTGCTGTGAGCCATGCTCTGTTTCATCAGTCATATTCCCATCAAATACAAACTTGCGTTCTAGAGTATTTTTTCTGGCATAAAAAAATGGTACTAAAACTCGGAACCAACTTTTCTCACATGATTCAAAGATAAATATAACCAAGTTTAAGGCATGTTGAAAACTACCTTTTTTTAATCGGTGATGGGATTCACCCACTTCATTTGAAGTCTGACTATTCTGACAACATGAACAAAGGAGTGGAGTTTCACGTGTTCAAAGGACTACACACAGTCATTTAAGAGCAACACACAAAAAAGTAGAAATGCGTAGCAGTGACAAATCTACCACCCATTAAACATTGTTACTGCATACACTGCTTTTATTCCAAGTTGCAGCAATTTCAAAGGGCCTGTTATCAGAACAGCTGTGGCTCAGGTTCAGCAAGCCAATATGTGGGGTTATGTAACCTTCAGGGTCCTGAAATCTGCAGTTTTATATTTTCTTTGCATGAAATAGAACAAAAACAGCTTAAGAACTACTTCTTTCAATTTTGTCTAGTTTATATTTGTTTCCTTTAGGTGGAATATTCACAGATATCTGGTCCAAGTTTCTTTGTATAGTGTAGATGTGCAGAGAGCTTTGACCCTGTTTAATTTCTTTCTTATAACTGTACATGTTTTATGCATTCTTTTTTTTTTTTNGTGCAGGGTTATACTTACACAGGTACAGGAAACTTAAAGTTGCAAAATTACAAATGAAAAGTGTTGAAAGCTGAAAGTTGCCAAATGATTCAGATTACGTAGTTCTTGCATAGGAAGAATGAAAAGATCAGAAATGAGGTACTGATGCTAGGACAGACTGATCACTGCTGGTTAGAACTATTAATCAGTGTTTGAAACAGGGCTATGAACAAGTTTGAGGATTCAAAGATATGATTGTAATTTATTTTTGTCTCTGGAGAACCTATTGCAGATGCATGTGTCTTAACATGTTACTTTCAGAATACTAGATGCTGATTTTGTTCTCATGATATTAATTTTATTTTCATCAGAGGTGTAATACATAATGATAAAGAGCAGAGTAACTTTAATGTTAGCTTATCTTGTGGAAGGTGAGAAGACTATTGCATGAGGTATGTGAAAACTGAATGTGGGTTAGAGTACTTACATTCTAAATTTGCAAACAAAAATAGGATGTATATTAGCCTTTTTCTCTTATTAACTTCTAGCTTTATTAAGTTCATGTGTTTCTCATGAATTTGTAAGTCCATCTTTACTCCAGTTTCTACTTTGTGTGAATATTGAATTCAAGAAACAATCTGAGCTAGAATTTCCAATAGAGGATGAACAAGAAAGTGTACATAAACTGATCATGATACTCAGTGCCCTTGCCCATGTGGTGACAATGTTTAGATAAAGACAATTCATAAAAGATTAAAGAACTGACTTCTCAAGGACTCTTAACATTTTTGGCTAGATGAATGAGTAATTGAGTGTCATCATATGGTTAAGCCTTTCAAACCATACAGTAATTGAGATATTATAATGTTGACTGAATCCTCAAAAATATGGGAACCAAATGTGAACTTCACTGCTATGATCTAATTACATCCTCTTTCTCAGATGGTTTCCTTAATAACTTAAAGGTTATTGATGCATTCCTCATATGCTGCAATACTTATATGTGTAGGTCGAATGTCTGAGCACATTATTGTGGTGGTAGTGGTGGCATCACTTTATATGGTTCCTTTCAGAGCAGTCTCTCCCTTTGGAGAATGTTAAAGCAAGAAAAGGAAGAATTGCAGTGTGCATATATTATTCATGCACACAAACACCATAACACAGGTTGCAGAGTGTTCTTCCCATTGCAGCAAGCACCCTCCTCTCAGACATGATAAAAGGGAAAAGGCAATACACGTTAGCAGCCTTTAAAATCCATAAACAAATTGCATATTTGCTTCAAAAATGTGAAAGCACTTATTGATTAAATGGCATTAGAGTGCCCTTGGCTTTAAAAGACATTCAAAATAGGAGGTAGAGCTCAAGATCAATAATAGATTTTATATTTCTGACCTAAAAAAGTAGCAGCTCTATATAATTTAATAGCAAACTGTTCCTTGTGACTCTTGCTCATGCGTCTAGGCTTCCTTTTGTATTCTTTATGTGTCTGTTAAATCATCTGTGACCAGCTTCCATTCTGCCAAAAATTGACAGAAATGTGAGAAGTATTTTGGAATATAGCACCATTTGTCTCATCTTGCACAGCTTTGGTTGGGCCAAGTTTTTCCTTTTATTCTACAAGCAGAGAGATTAAGTGAAACAATAAGTATTTTGGCAAAAATCAACACAATGTTATGTTCTGCAGCGGTTCTGATGTAGCTATCTAAATTCTGGTTTGTGCAACTTAAGACTGATACAGTTCACTTTTTCTAAAAGTTATCTGCATGCAAAGGGTGCCTGTGATTCATTTATTTGGATAGCCAATAGCAAATAAATACCTATTAGTTAGGCCTACAGAATCTGATGGCTATGCTTTATTTTACATAGTTGAGAGCAAAATACCTTTTTTTTTTTCCACACATGAAGGTGTTTGTATTTGCTGGATTTCTGACAGTCCAGTGATACTATCCGTTTTTACGATTGCTTTGTTTACAACTGTGCAGAAGAAAAAGACTTTTCCTTTAATTTTATCTCAGGGTAAAATAGCTAATCTGTTTTGACATGCTATCTAAATGGCACTCAAACTTGTATATGGACTAACTCATCCATAAGTCATTTCTTTTATACACGTGTACTGGTGTGTCCAAGAAAGAGTTATATTGGCTGCAAGAGTTTGAATAATAATGGTCATTAATATGGCGAATTGAGGGTCACCACATTCATCCCACATATCAAATCCCCTTTCAATGAGATCAGTTCCATCAGCTGTCAGATTCCATTAAATATATCCCCCAGACCTACTGACCAGCTGACAGTAGAGAAACTCAAAACCATACACCCACTATTAGCATTATAAAATGTGAAATCAGCTGGAAGGAATGATAGCAGAACTGAAAACAAAATAGATGAAAATCTGTAATGCCCCTGTGTCTTCCTGAACAGAAACGCCAAAGAGTTAAAATGCCCTCATAAAATACAGAGGTAAAAAAGGTTGTCACGTTGTTTTCTTCATAACCTATAATGATTCTTTTACCTTTTGTTAATGCAAGATTTGCATAAATGTTTCATGAGGTTAATACAATGCATAAACTGAACAGTTTATTAAGCAACATCTGTGCTGTTTTCTCAGATAATGCAGTGTTGTTTCCAAGTCACTGAAATATAACCTATCATAAGGTTTTGGTTGTTAAAATACTTGTTTTGCAAGGGCTGTGATCACATCTGACGTTTTTAGCAGACGCCACAGTAATACAAAAGAATTCCTTAATACCACAATAAGTGTTAGCAAAGCACCCTCCAAGAAGGGGGGGTAGTATTCCACTGAACTGGTATGGTTCAGTACAATGTATAAGACAGGAGAACATCTTGTTGTGTGTCTTTTTTCAAATAAATACCCTATTTCAAAACTTGTACAGCTGCCCACGATACTATTCTCAACAGAGATCTCACCATTGTTTACTGTTTTTGACTTGGCTATAAAGTCACTTCATAGCACTTCTTAAAAATGAGAGGGAAAAACTTTGCACTGCCACAATTTTATCTTGATATTGATGCCATATGGGACTCTTTAAGGAAAAAAAGGTTATGAGACCAATAATTTTTAATGAAACTTGGCTTAGCTCTTTAAGCAGGTCATGTAGATAAAAAGTAGGCACATGAATTCTGTAGCCATATTCTTATTTTTTCCTGGCAAGGATTAAAGAAATGTAGTTTCAATTAAATCAGCATAATGGGAGATATGTTTTATATTATTGATTCTGCAAGCAGTAATTTGGACACTTTCTTTTTTTGCCACGTTTGACTTACTCTTCGCTGAGAAGTGAGGAGATTCTGGTATTTAAAGTTTGCATTTATATCTATTTTCTCTCACAAGACCCTCACTTCCTTGGTTATTTGAAATAATTTGATCGTTTCAAATAATTTGATCATTTCATTGCAAAACCTCTTCAAAATCAGGATATGCAGGTCCTCCTGTCAAGTTGAAGTTTTATCTTTGAGTTAAAAGTTTTAAGATGACACTTGCAGTAGAAGAACTGTGTTTTTGGAATCTTTGCCCTTTATAAAATTGCACACTGGAGTATATGCTTCACTGTCTGTTGACCAGTGAGGTAGTAGAACTTCTGGCAATCTCTGTGAGAGTAATTACGTTGATCATGTATCTCAGTGAAAATCCAAGTTGAGTGATAATAGTCCAGCTCCTGTATGGCTTCTTATGTTTCCATTTGGGTAGATATGATTATTTCCTGACCTATCTTGGATAGTGTTAGCTTGCTTTTGATTCTGCACCATGTAAGGGAGAAGAAAATCTACCAATGTGCATAAAATCTTAGCAAATCACCAAAAAAAAATAAAAGTGCAGTTTTCTATGGCAAAACTCCTTTTGAATACTTTGGCTCAACAGCAGAATGTAGAAATCCTATATCCGATTGAGACAAGAGAAAGTTAGGTAGGCATAATGACACAATTACCACATTAGAATTTGGCTAGAATACTATTGTTAACACATAGTTAGCTTCAGCGTGAACTTAGGATGCACAAAGAATACAAGATCAGACCCCACATAATGAAGGGATCATTTACACACATTATCCCCACAATGAAATGCTGTCACCCCTTGGCGGAAAACACAGCTGCTTTTTAAAAAGTCGCTCTACTGTAGTTAGTGTGTAACTAGAGCTCGTTGAAAAATGTGAAAATGATTTCGTGAAACATTTTGAACTTTCACAGTTGTTTCCATTCTGCAGGTTGACAATAGCCTATTTATTTATCCTCTGAATTTTATAGGCTGTTTTGTTCGTTATTGTAAATTGTTTTGAATTTTAAAAGATCTTTTCAAAAGAGTCATTTTCAAAAACTGTTTGTTAGCTAAAAATATTATGATTTAAAAATGACTTTAGACTTTGCAGAATATTTTTATTAAAAGCAAGACTAGTATATACTTCCACATATTAGGAAAAAAAAAAACTTCTAAAAAATAAAGTAACTTGGCCAAAACATCAGAAAAGTGTTGATTTAATTTTGTGTGCAATCTTCAGTAGTCATTCTTATATAGCAGGACCAAACAACTGTTTTAATATTGCTGCAATGTAGAACTGAAAGGCACCAGCAGACTCCTGATGGTGTGCCATCTAAACCTAGAAAGATTCCCTCTCATCTGGACCTACGACTCAGAAAGCAGATTCACGAAAGAACATTGCAACCAATATTGGTCAGTCAGACAAAAAAATGTTACTCTCACATGCAGGGATCATTACATTTCTTATTCTTGATTATGTTTGTGTCTGTGTTTTTCTGTTGTTGCTGTGCCTCACCTGCGTTGATATTCCTTATTTCAGGTCATCTTTGTCACTAGTTTGTTCCGATGTTGACATGGTTCTACTGTTCAGTGCCAGAAATGTTTAGCCTTCTGAATTTGGACTTCTGTTCTACTTTCTCTGCATACAGCAATTTTTCTCTGAGCAGACATTTAAGTTGCACTAGACCTACTGAGCCAGTCTACAAACTCATCGCTGTGAAAGTAAGGTGATGTTACTCTGGCTTGCAGGAAAGTCAGGTGAGTGATGATAAGGGAAAGTGCTTGGAGAGAGAGGTGCTGTTCTGAGAAGTAGCAGGCAGGTTGATTCAGCTGAATGTGAAGCTGCTCTGTAACCTCTTTGGAATTATTTGGTTTAGGTCTTCTGTTCTCTGTTTTTTTTGCTGGTTTTTTATTGTTGTTGGTTGTTTGGGGTTTGGTGGTTTTTTTGTGTATGTGTGTTTGGGTTTTGATTTTTTTTTTTCTATGCAATATAATTTTTCAGAGTGCTTCTCTGACCCCATCTAGCATTTGATGCATATCTGAATCACATCTCAATCTTGTTGAAATATATTTGTTGCTTTTTCTAGGATTTCTTTTCTGTCACTTGGATGACACAATCAGATAAATTCCAGTGCTGGCAAAGCATTGGGCTGGCCATATATGAACAGGAGAAAGGGTGGATTAGATACAATCACAGTATATGTTTAAACTGCAAGCTCTTCCATGTGAATCAACTTGTTTGTTTTTATGCAGTACTTCAAGGATCAGATGATCCTTATCTTGTGGGATAAGAAGTGACTGAGTTGTTTTTTCTTTTCATTTTAAGTTTGAAGGCAATGACAGAAACTGTAAATCTCTTATACAGATCTCTGAAAAATACTGTAGGAATTTGTTTATTTGTTTATTTTCATTAAGAAGTTCTTGAGCACTAGCCTAGCTGTGCCTTGACTAAAGCAAATATGAGCTTCATATTTGATTTCACTCAAAAGTATGGTTAATGTGTTAGCAGCCCTAACTTACAACATTCTCAAGCAAAGACTGGATCTTAAAAATAGTTTGGATTAATGATTAGATGGGTCTACAATATATAGGGTCCTATACATATAAAATAAACTGAAGGTTTTTTACAAAAGGGGAAACCTTTTGAGAGCATTCTTCATCAACATTGCCTAATTGCAGCTCTTTGATCTTTAATTCCTGTGGCCCCCTCTCCTCCCCTCCTAACTCCGTTAATGGATGCTCTGGCCCTCGTTTTTGAAGAGAGGATGAGCCTGTTTCAAATACTCAGAACTGGTTGTTGAACAGCCATCTGTTGCAAATGCATACACACAGGACTCTGCTGAAGTCATTGCATTTTAGATTGATTTCATTGGGCTTCAGGCCATACTGTCTGTAACAGACTGATGCCGCCCTTGGTGCAGTTACCTAGTATGTATGCATGTCAGCAGTAACTGGCACACTGATGGGACATGTACAGTCCCAGAGTGTATGTAATGGTATATTAGTGTGAAAGCTTTTGGTCTGTTAATGGATTAATTAACACTATTGCCAAAATAAATGGTTTACAATTTGTTTTCAATGTGTTTCTAAACCAAAAATAAAAAAAAAAGCATTCTCACAGTTCCATAAAAACAGAAACAATACAAGAAATACTATGGCATCTACATACAACACTGAGTTATTCTTGTTTCATCTTTTTAAGCTACAGAGAACCACATACAAGGAAACTAGCTAAGCTCTTCATTTTTTTTTTATTTTTCCATAAATCACATGATAACAGATGACTCTATAAAAGCACTGCTAGTCTCATACAAACTGTGTTTAAACTTTTGAACGTTTAAAATGTTGTATTACCTTTCTGTCTATAGAAAATAGGAATAAAAAAATAAAGGACTTGTTAATGCATCTTTGTAAGCTTCGGCCAAAGTCTAGTCAAAATTAATAGGAAGCTTTCCAGTCCATCCAATGGGTTTTAGTCAGGCGCTGTACTTAAATTAAACCTCAGCTGGAGCACAGTTTATCTTGGTGAAACAAGGCGATTCTCTGATAAAAATAATTCTTTCCTGTAGTTTATTTTGAGTTGCATTTCATTTCCATTTGTGCTCATCCCACCCTTAAATCTATCCCACGTTCCAGAGGAAACCTTCTAATCCAGTTTGAGGAACAAATTCAATTTGTATCAAGGATCACATACAAAGATTAGAGGAAAGAATGTGACCTGCCTACTTATAATTTACGAACATTTCAGCTAATCTACATTTCTGGATTTTAAAGTAAATTCTGCAATATAATAATTGTATCTATTCATGCTATTTGTAATTTTCAAGTGGTAAATCATCATCTGTAAGAAATGCTTTCAATCAAGGAAGAAAGAGACATATAATTATGTTGTTTATAATGAATTCGAAAGGAAACAAAGACTTTTAAGAAGAAAAACTCTGGAGAAAACTAAGGAAGAAAATCCACCCCATAATACCAGTTGGTCCTAAGAAGATGCAAAGCTGATCAAACATTTGCATTTATTATATGAAACTCAGCATCAAATAATTCAGCAAGGGAGCAGTCAAAACTCTGGAGTATAGGCAAACAAGACCTGACTTTTATTAGATACATTACACACTCCTCTTCTTCTTTTGTAAGCATCAATAATATCAGCTTTTTGACAAATAGCTATCTCCTGGGTGTTAGTTCTGAGGTTTTCTGCTAATCTTCATCTTTTGAAGAGTCCAAAGGATTAAAGGCGTATGTCAATAACAGTGGCCTGTGACCTTCATGTGGAAGGTACCACTGTCTCTTTGTAATAGCTAAGTCTGTGATGCGAGATGATATGTATAAATGCTTGAAAAACATTGAAGATCCCTTGCTGCGTGGAAATCTGTAGACTCAGGGAAGATGCTTTCATACTGTAAGGTTTTTGAACTCTATATTGTCTGGCAGAGTTGGTCTACAATCCATTTATATTTAGTGTCAACTTCAACAAATAGCCCTTATTGAAAAAAATACATATTTTCAAAATAAATGAAATAAAACAAAAAAATATATGAAATGAAATATAAAAACAAAATATAACAAAATACCCTACTGAAACTTCATTCTACTGCCAAGATTTACTGCAGATAGAATTAATGTTAGTGCAAGCGGTTCTAGTGCAAGCACTGATTTGTCTTTATTCTCATCTTGTAGATATTTATTAGGTCTTATTCTCTTATGTTAGCATTAAACAATAGCTCAGTTGAAGACAGTGTAGTTGCATCCATGTACACCTGGTGAAAGAATAACTCACTGGATGTGTGCATATGTTAAAATAATAGTAACAAAGGAGTGGAAACTCAGTGGTTGTGTTTTCTGTCTGCCATGGATGTTAAGCACCTTTCACCACTCACAGTGTGCAGAGTATTATGAGGGCAGAAAGTCAAAAATCCCTACGAGGTTTTCAGGTGAGCCTTCCCTTTTGCAACCAATAGTGAAGTTAAGTCTTAATCTCATTTATTACTTCTCCTGCTGACACTGATTTCAAAGGAGCACGTAGCTCAGATAAAGAGTAAAAATGTAGTTCTGCCTTCCTTGCAGTCTCTGGGACATCAGGAGGAAACCAGTCAAATTAATAAAAGCAAATTTGAGTTTTGCTGTCCCTGAGATAAGAGATCGAGTCTTTGCTGCAAACGAAAAGTGAGAAAGTGAAGAAAGGGGTGCATCCGAGTCTACAAGCTAGGATAGTGTTCCCGCAGTTAAGTGCAGCTTCTTCTCAGATCCTGACTCTTGCCTGAGCAACATCAGCAGCAAGCCTGGTTTTGTGGGGTTTCAAGATCCACAAAGGAACACAACTACAGTAATTAATTTGTACTTTTAACATACTTGTCCTGACACTGCTCACATTTTTCCATCATTTTGATCTCACCTGATATCTTGATTTGTTTTTCGGTGCAGTTGTTTTCCATAGTAGGAGAAA
>WBMW01000889.1:2176334-2242662 GCA_013396635.1 Penelope pileata
AAAAAAAAAAGGGACGACTTGCCTAAATTGATCCTATTCATTTCCAGTGTCTTTCTTACCAGTGAATGCAAATCTTTCAGACTTTCATGCAAATCTGAGTGAGAGGAAAATGCTATCGTTAGTAACGTCGCTACTATTTTTCTGATGTCATTATAGTTCTGCCTATAGTTCATCCTGACAAATAGCATATTGTCAGTGTTGGCTGATGTCCAGTGAGGACAGTTAAGACTGTCAAAGAAATTAACAGGCTGGTCCATCCTCATTTCTCATAGAACATAACTAAAAGCTGAAGCAGAGCCACCATAAGGAACTATGCATAATCAAAAGGAATTAAAGAGGTGGCTGTTCCGGTGACTGACTGTACTTGGTCCTATCATCTCTCCACTTCATATAGAATCCTGAAATGTGATTTGTACAACACTTACTGTTGTTACATATCTGAGAGTTGATGAATTTATTATTTTTTTTCCTTTTCAACTGGCATTAAAAACACTTAAAATGCAGTAAATTGAAATGTAATCTCATTGCCTTGTATAAGGGGATAGAAGGTGAAGGAGCTTGTGCAGTTTTCTCTTGGGAGAGAGCAGGACGTAAGCAAGGTCTCTTACTGGGGTACTAGGGATGAAACAGGTTAAGAAAGTGTAATGTGGCTCAGAGACTGAGGAACTTTTAGGAATATGCAAACAGCTAGGCGAGATCTGTGCAGCTGGAACTTCACAAGAATCTTCAGAGCTCTGCCTTCAGGTAGTGATGTTGCATACTAGCTGCCGGGTGGAACAGGTTTGACATTGGATTGCTTTCATCCCTTTTTCACACTTGTGTGTTGGTTGCCTCTTGTCTGATAGTTGGCAGCAGGGAGGGTATTAACCGCTTCAGAGAGCAGCTTCTCTCATTTTAAGATGCTTGTACCTCTTCTTGGAGCGGTGAGAAGCCTTTGCAGCTGACTAGCACTTGATACCTAACTTTTAGATAGTTCTTATCTAGACAGACAGTAAGCAGCTGAAGGCTTAAATCCTCTTTTTACAAATTGTGTACAAGTGTCATTTGCAAGTAATCTCAGGAGTGGTTGTTAACCAAGCTCACCAGCTGTGTAGTGCAGGTGGAACACAGTGTGCTCTGGGGCTGTTGTCTTTGCACATGGGATAGAGAGCTGTATCAAGTCTATGATTCTGCAATAACCAAGGGCAGCAGAGTGCTATCTAGCTACTTGAGTGTTTTCTTTTCCTCTGGGAGAGAAAATGGAATGATTTTTCCTTCAGAAAAGAATATTTTCAGAAAATTGTAAGAGGCTGTTGACCATCCTAGTGAAGAATATATATATATGATTGATGATAAATGGTGAATTAACTCAGCATCAAGTGTTCATAGACAGTCTGTCATACTAGTTCATCTGCCACTGCTAAAATTTTGTGTAGAGTTAAATGGAGCCATAAATATCTAAGCAGTTTGGTCCTCCCTGCTTGCACAGTACCTGCTACTCGTATGTAAAGAATGTGGAAAGTCTGTGATCTGATAGCAAGCCACTGTGGCACAGACACAGCCGGCGTGTAACAGCAGTTGGTGGCTCAGTAAGAGGCATAGCAATTAGTGGAGATGTAAGATTTTTGTAACAGAGAACTGCCAGAGGACAATTCCTTCCCTTTCTATGGAATAACAATGGTGGACTTCCCAAAGCATCTGCCTATCCTGAAAACACAGCCTTTTTAAGGCTTTTTAAGCTTTGGGCCAGCTACATGTTACTGTGTGTGGGTATGTCATTATGAAGCCATCTGCAGAACATGCCAAGTGCCAGAGATTTTTTAACTTATGGATTCCATTACAGGCACAAACTCCACTAAACAATACCAAAAGACTATCAGAGAACACTTGCCAGCCTATTGTAACAGTAGTTGTGTGATCTGCAGTTTATAGGCTGTGGTTTACTTATTGTTTCGCTTTGGTCACCTTCACCGATTACCCACTGCAAGCCTGTGGGAAGGCGTTGGTCCATACAAACAGCTGGAAACACAGATCTTTGGGCCAAGTTTTCGTTTCCTTTTCTCACTCTTCGCAGCCTTCCTTTCAAATAATCTCCCTAAACCTTGTAATGACAAATATTATTGAAATTTTGATGCACCAAGCAATTTTTATTACTTTTTTTTTGTCCATACCCTTCATATAAATGAAAACAATTGTACTTCCCATTGTTAACTTGCCAAGCATTTCGTATTGATGCTTTTAGCAATCCCACCAAGACCCTTTCTTTGCTGAATTCTCTTCATTTTAT
This sequence comes from Penelope pileata, assembly GCA_013396635.1. Classification (NCBI taxonomy): domain Eukaryota; kingdom Metazoa; phylum Chordata; class Aves; order Galliformes; family Cracidae; genus Penelope; species Penelope pileata. The sequence continues at coordinate 2,178,601 of WBMW01000889.1, forward strand.
ATTACACACTAGTAATCCAGCTTTAAAGAGTTACAGACTCAGAATTTAGTTCTGGGCAGTTCAAGGCGTAATCTTGGCAATAAAGGTAGACCTCAGCTCTCAGTATTGCGTGTTATCTATTCACCACTTGAAATTGCAGTAGAATTAAATCTCTCCGTATTCTAGAAAAGCTCATTAACTTCTTTAGATTGCAAATTCTTTTTTCCCTCTCACTTTCTCACTATTCACATAATACATGAATTAATATCTATGTAAAAAGTGATATACAGAATATTTCCTGAAAGACCTCAGCAAAGAAGAACAGATGAAGCAGTTGTGAACCTAGACCTTGAGGGTAATCAGGCCTAGGCTGACAGCAAACTCATTTTCCTTTCATCTCTCAATCTCTCATCAAGTCTTTTTTTTTTTTTTTTTTTCCCCTGCCTATAGGCTTGTTACTAACAGTTGATTTCTGACCAGCTCTCTGCTGCACACATCTCTGGCTGCTGCCATTGACCTGTTAATTCTGTCTTGACTGACTCTATGATCTTTTCTGTATTCTGTTGGGCTGAAGCTTCACGGACAGCACCATGTGGTGTTATCTTTATGATTTTTTCTAAGGTGAAGTTTTAAATGGATGTCTACAGCACTTTCCTGGATTCTTTCCTTCTGCTTTATTCAAATGTGCTTTTTGTTTGTTCTGGTCAGTCAGCCAGTTTTTAAATCAGGTAAATTTCTACAGCCTGTTGTAGAATTTTCAGACTGTATTCTGTTTTCATGTTTCAGTACTTCAGTTCTGCAGTTCCAGTAAGCATGGTCTGTTGAAATATCCTCTTTTCATAGAATCCTTAGAGTTGGATACTTCTGTTTTTCTCCTGTTCTAGACACTGAGAAGAAAATAAAATTCTTCCATCACTTATTACAAAGGTGATTACCCTCAAACCAGTGGTATCAGTGTGGCACGTGCAGCCAACTAGAATCGAAGTACCCTGATTACTGTTAGCAGGGAAGATGTAGCACTAGTATCACTGGCTATTGAGGGTGGATGCAGTGGCCCTACGCTACAATCCTTAAGTCATTGCCACAAATGCTTTCATTGTTACCAACATCCAAATAAAAACTAACTTATATTTTGTTGTTCAAAATATAAGTCCATTCAAGTTATAACAAAGCAAAACCAATTCTTTCTTTCTCCACTGTTACAGATGTAACAGTTCCATATTAATACCAATCCTAATTCTTTTGCAGCTTAGATGGTAAAATCTGTGTCATTTGATACAGCTATAGCTGATCCCAGGTTCATTTTGTATATTGATTTTAGATGATGTTAACTATTTGATACTGATAACATTTCTGATAATTTAAATCATTCTGGTGTACAATAGGGATTATTTTTTATTTTCCTTCTGTTCCAGGTATTCCTTACTTTTTCTTAAGATTCTCTCATTTTGTGCATCCTGCTCCCAAACCATCCCACTGGTTTTATAAATACTTTAGGGATGAGATGACCTATGTTCTTATAAGAAGTTGTAGTACTAGATTTTTTTCATTACTTTGATAACTATGCTTAGGAGGATTAAATCTAACAATTCAAAAATGTGCCTGTAAATCGTTTTAAAGCAGACACCAACTGTAAGTCAGCCAGTATTGACTAACTTGTGACAAAAGTGTGTTGCTCAAGCTATGCCTAATGTAGCCATAATTTGCTTTCTAAAAACATTTATAGCTTTTGTGTTTGTTTAGTTGTAAACTAGGAAGTCTTGGAGACTTTGGAAAGATCTCTTACTGGTTTTGATTTTATTGTATTTCTACTTTCCTGTTTCTTCCAAAGGATCAGAAAGCTTCTGTGAGGCTTTGCCAGATTGTATTTTTATGTATTAGTCTTTCAAGAATAAGATTCACTTGTGTTATCCCCAAAATCCTTGCAGTCTTTGAGATGGTTCATTTCACAGACTCTCCATTTCCTTCAACAGGTAATGTCTCTGTAGAGCAGTCTTTTCTTAAGGCGTGGTGTTGTTCTCTTCTTCATACAAAAGGCAATTGTGCAATAATGAATGAATACTCACTATCTTGGAAGCCCAGTGACTGAGACTGTTTTGGAAAGAACAGTAAGAAATCTAATAATGAGTTTAAGCTGTGTTGATGTTTTTTTTTTTTTAATTTTTATTTTTTAAAACATGCTGAACTTTTTTCCAAGGCTAGGATGTGTTCTGTATATGAGGACCGGTTTCAACATTTATCACAAGCAAACAACTCTGCTATTCCAAACATGATATATTTCACTTTAGTACTGCTGACTTCAGCTTACTAATTGCCTGACAGCATTTTCTTTGTTAAGCTTTAACTGTGATCATCACACTTTTGTTGTACTGACAGTAGAAATATTCAGTAACAGACGACCTAAATACATCATAAGCACAACTGTACTAATCTTTCATAATGGGTGCTCTTTTGGAATTATATGGAACACGTGCATATAATCATTGTCAGGAGCTACATGCATTCATGTCTTCAAAAGCATCAACTGAAAGCATTATCTGACAAAGCATTCTGATTCTCAATGCGCATGACTTCCAAAGGAAAAAAAAAAAGCCAAACCAAAAAGATGCAAGATGCAGGTTTTTATTTTATAGCAAATTGAAGCTGTTTATTAAATCAGAATCAGCAGAATGGACGTATCACCTGCATATAGTCCAGATCAAACCAGTCAGTTCCTTTTGTGATGACACAAGCCCACAGAAATCCACAAGCATCTTTCTGCTGATTTGACTAATGTTTCTTGTTTTTAGGAACAGTGCAAACTGCATATACCATGTATACTTGAAGAGACAGTGGTTTTTCTTTGACTGAACACAGACTGATTTACTGGTGCTAGCAAGGTTCAATCTCCTATCTTATATGCAAAGGTGCATAGTTGGAAATTCTCTGTACTACGTGCCTGCTTCCATGACCACCTTCCTGTGAACTCACTTGGCAAGTCTTTGTTTCCTTGTGTTTTAAACTCAGCTAATAATTCTTCATTTGTGAAGGCTGTCATAAACTTCTAGATATCAGTATGGGAGCCTACATCGTGAATCAGTATGTAGTATAGACTTTTGGAGTCACGTAACAGTTGTCTTGTGTAACAGCACAGGGCAATGAAGAAGGTAGTCTGACCTCCTTCCCAGACAAGCAGTTATCCCACTCGGTGCCCTGCGCAGCAATGCCAGCACAGCTGCTAAGCAAGCATCTTTGAAGAAAGGAAGGGGATCTCTGTGTTCCTCTAAATTCAGTGGTTTCTGTCCTTTGTTAAAACACCTAAGAGTGTTAGAACAATAGAGTGCCAGGTATAAAAACTTCAGTGAGTGTCAGAACACTATATAAAAACTTCAAATATTTTTAATAATTTCTCCTTGTGGTAGTAAGACTGTTTCAGCAGACTGTGTCTCAAGCTGGATTACATAGGCTACTGTGGTCTTTAAAATGTTTTGTTGTTCGTTGTGTTTAGACATACAGATACTCACGAGCACCTACGTGATTTAGGATTTGCTGTTAATTAGTCAGCTTGGAATATTTCATTCTATTAGCTTACAGTGTCATCTTTCTCGTACCTAATGATCTCTCAGAAAAAAGATATGCAAAATGTGAGATGTCTCAGTTCTTGCTGATTACTAGCACTATTTCCAAAGGCAGCACCTTTGTGCTTACATGCGTACTGTGTATACTAAGAATAAAAGGGCTTTGGGGGATATATTTTTTTCTTTATTACTTGAAGAAATGCTACCAGAGCTCCTCCCCCTTTTTTAAACTGTCTTTTATTGCCAACAGAATGGACAGGAATAGTAATCTTCAATTCTGTGGTGATACTTTGTCAATAATCTTTTTTTTTTAAGGCCCCAACAAAATTTTCTGTCATATCCAGTGTGTTATGTAATAAAGATATCTAGCATCAGCCACTAAGTTTCATCTAGATGAATACTAAATGAAAAAAGGAAAAATAAGATTTATTAAGTGCCACTTACAATCACAAATGAGCAAAACTAAATTCAATAAATTGTGGTAAATTTGCAATATGTAAACAGTTTTGCTTGCATGGCATCCCAATATTTAAATCAACAAATTCAAACTACTTTTAAAGTAAAGAATTTTAGAACCAGTATGTGAAAATAAGAGCTACTTTTGCATTGTAATATTAGTATAGACACAAAATAAGAGATGATTGTCAATATAATTTACTAATTTTTAGAAAAACTTCAGATATACAGTTACACTTGTTTTGCTTGTAAATGTCTTATTGGCTATCAGTTTATTAGCTGAACAGATGAATGACTTTTTTTTCTAAACATTTATGCATGCAACCAATTAGCTGTGGACTTATGTACATATTTCATACTGCTGCCTTCTTTGAGAATAAATCTATGCAAAGCCATGCGGCTGTATCTCTGAATCAGAGGTATTCTGCAGTGAAGTAGCTGTAGGTTTGAAAAGTCGTCATATTTCAGGCTGATTTGACGGACAAGTAAGGGGCTGTTCAGGTTGAGATTTTTTTTTTTTTTTTTTACTATTTCCTTTATTTCTAGTAAATTCTTAACATTCTATTGTATTTCATGTATGCAATAATTTAATTGAATTCTAACTGATTCTACAAAAAATCAAGAACAATTATGTTTAGGTTTCTAATAATATTATTTACTTTAATTCTGGTATTCGTGGGCAGAAAATACACAGATGTAAATGTTTGCAGAGTTGATTGCAAACTCATAGAGAAGAAAAGGGTCTCCACACTTACATTGATGCAGGGGAAAATAATAATAATTTTCCCTAATATTATTAATAGATTTATTAGCAACTGATATTTCAGACTCTGTAAGTTCAGTTAAAATACCGGTACGATTTTTACTCTTTATAATTTACAGGGATTATATCCAAAGGAAAGGACTGTGTTTTTCCTATGCTCTGATCTTTTCATAAGAAAATGAATGATGAATGGATTTTTAAAATAACACCAGTAGTACATTTTTTTAAGTTTACAGCTATGCAGCATTGCACTGAAATGGAAGTTTGTGGTGATTTTTGTTGTGCAGTACATCATTATGGCATTGCTCCTCTTGCCAAGCTCACAGGGCATATTTCAGTCTGTATGACTTTGAAGTATGTGTTCTCTTAAGGCTTAACAATGTCAAGCTTCATAACGCAAGAGCTAGTTTGCTTACTTCCTACTTTAAATTGCTCGTAATTTGAAACATGCAAACATTTCCATTTTATCAAGCAAGGCTACTAAACATATTATTGCTGCAACCTGCATGTTTTATTGCCTCTGTATATTTAGAAAGCTGTGCTTTATTAAAATAAACTGTAAAGAGGCTTAACTCATTATGGAATCTGCTAGTCTTTAAAATGAAATATCTTCGATTTATTATAGGGATTTAGGAACCTTTGAATGAAGAAAGGATATGGTACAATTGCTACAGAAATACAATGTTAACTATTTTTTAGGCCTCTGTAGCTGGATGTACAACAATCATGGGATAGGTCTGTCTAGAATTAGCCTGAAAAAAATCACATTTATGTCATGTTCAATCTTCAAAGCTTCAAAATGTATTTTCATTCTGTATTGGAACAAAAATCATTTAAAATACTTCCACAAAATAAGTTTCTACAATTTCACTTAATTTTAGATTTAAATATCAGGTTAAATGCTTAGTTTTCTTTCTCATCACTTTATCTCCCTGCTGAGAAGGTCCATCCGAGAAGCAATAAATAAAAGGTGGATCACTTAACTCTACAAAATTTTGTAGCTTTGCAAAGGTAGATTTTGTTTAAAAGCCAAGCAGATTCTAGATCTATCTTTAAAATGATAAATTATACTATAGCTGTCAACTTGTTGACATATTTTTTTATAATTGAGTTTATTCACTTTAGAGCTCGACACGGCTATTGATTAGAGATGATGGTTCCAAAGGGAAAAAATGCTTTCTTTCTCTTATGGCTTATTCATAGCATTTATGTTGTCTTTTTAGATAGTGCTCAGTTTTTAACATTTGAATGAATACCGTTTGTAAAGTTATTCATTATTTAAACTTCTGTGGGACTGAACTTTATCTTGTAAGGAAATGTACACACGTGAAATATTTCTAGCCACCACTGCAACTTAGAGAGATATAAAGGCAAGGGTAGTAAACTACCTGTGACAGAAATTATCTTTTATTGAGAAATGCCTCCTGAGTGTCAGATAAACCATACCAATACAAGTTATGAAATTAGGAAATAGCTCTGAATGCTGTCACAGAGCATTGAGGCAACTAGTCTAATTTGATCAGCTACGGAATTTTTGAAAGACAAAGTTAGATACTAATTATGTGTATCTGCCAGTCTGGAGATTCAGTCTACAAGTGGTATCTGTATTCTGTTTGAGATCCCATTGTTCACAGATATTAGGAAATTGTCACAGTGGTGAATGTGCTCTACATCTCTGTGATGTTTCTCAGAGCTGTTCCTGTGCTAAGTACTGAATATGGTTGCTGAATTTTGATAATGTTCATTCATATAGAAACATCTCAGAACAATGGGGCGGTCACGTCCTGGTTTTTTTTTTTTTTAAAGGGTTTCTTTGACTCCACAGTATGTAAATTGACTTTACAAAACAGAAAATTTCCAAGAGGAAAACAAAGTGCTCAGGTCTTAATACTTTGCCAATTCTATTGAGTCTAAGTAAGAGCAGGATTGACAAGACTTACAAAGATGCAGTGTTATAAAAGAAACAGAGGACATTTTTCAATCAGGAACATCTTCTCTCTTCTTTATCTAGCCTTCTGTTTCAGCTGATGGCACAGATGAGAGGGATTCTGAGGCTGGGAAGGGGCTGTGTATGTATGCACGTACTATTTTTGTTTAGCTTCACGTAGTTTTTGTGCTAGCTAGAGTTCCGTTGTGTGTGGGTTTTTTTTGTTTTTTTTTTTTTTAAAAAAAAAAGCTTAGGCTTTTAGAATCATTACAAAATGCCTGGTTGTTTCAAATTCTGTATGTCCTAGCAGATATAAATTGTAAATCCAGAGTGCTGACAAAGTTGAAGCTCTGGAAAAGGGGTGGGGATAAAAGAGAAATCTGTTTCGCTGTTGTGTGTCTGCAGCATCTGGGCTACCCTGTCCTGCCTGTGGAGAGAGGGAAAGCCTGCTGCAAGGGTAGCTTTGGCCAGAGCCAAAGCTGCTGTACTCATACGAAAGAGGGTGTAAATCTACAGGAGTGTTGTGTGAAGGAATGTAAGCAGCAGCCTAGCAATATGACAAAACCTAAGTAGGGGGAAGAAACTATACAAAAACTTTGTCTTAAATGAGAGGGTACAGGGGTGACAATTTTAGAGAAAGTAGCAAGTTCTTCTTTGACTAATTTTGTCTCTCTTTCTGGTACAAAATGGAATAGCTTTGAGAAAAAGAGACGGCGTTAGATATGTTGGAAAGTACGTGAAATAAGGACTTGTTATGTCTTTGCTGCTGTTGATTTTTTACTCACATACTTCAGATAAACTGACCAGAAAGGCCAATCATATGCTGTGGAAGTCAGACAAATGAAGTATTGTTTGCTAGTGAAAACATTTGCACACATTTCTATGAAGGTTCCTAGCTATTTTTTCAACTAGATACTTCCTTTTTAGTCACACAGTTCTCATTCTTTACACAAGTTGCACAAACCTCAGTAAATTAACCATCCTGAAGTTAAGGAAGATCAGGCCTCAGTCCAGTTTCCAGTGGGTATAAAGTAAAATCCACCTGCACATCTATCAGTAATTCTCATGGTATGATTGTTTCAGGCATGTTTTAAACCACACAACTGCAATTTTTAGAGCTGTTTTAGAATTAACCTCTGTTTCTACATCTGTGTTGCCAATAGCTTTTTCATGGCTAAGCAATACTTGTATTTAAAGCAGATATCAAAGCTGCAGTTAAGTACATGCTATATATATGGTTTTAGATTTGCTCTCCCTCTTTCTCAAACTGTTGGAAGCATCCACAAATCAAGCGACATAAAGGAGAGTGGACAGTGTTGCAAGACCACTGTCAAAGAGGATGCTGACAACTTCTCAAATTTGTTATTGTGCTTTTTTGTCCAATTTTAGTGAGTTGCAGTGAATCACACATTTAGGAACAAGACACAAACATACACTTTTTTATTTTTATTTTTATTCAATGAATTTAAGTGGTCTAGAACAAAATACCACTGTGTGTCTGAGTAAGGTACCTTGTTCCACCAGTGAAATCCACAGCCCTAAATTAAACAGAGAGAATGAAATGCCTTAAAACTGTCTCTACAGCAGTGACCAAATTGAATTGTTGAATAACAGAGAAGTAACCTGAACCCATAACACTTCTCTCACAACTGAATCACTGGGCTGGAGAATCCTTTGTCGTCTTATCCTTTCTCCATCCATGTAAATTCTGGGTTCATCCTCTCCACTAGCTCAGTATACTCTCTTAGTATACAGCCTCCAGATAGATGATTAGTGAACTCTCTTGGAAGACGAGATACTTTTTGGGATTGCCAGGTTAAGAAAGGTTTTGAGCATGTGTTTCTTATTGAATAAAAATTGATGTCTCCTTCTTTGATCACAGTTTGAGTAAGGGCACTTGACTACTATGATTTGTATGAACCTTTCTCCTGTAGATGTGTGTTGGACATGTTCTGATAGCATCTACCAGAGTGATGTGCTTTGGGAACATTGGCTTTGGAGAGAACATAAGAAAACAGCCCATTTAGATAACCTCAAACTGCTTCCTTCTGTTAGTGAAAAGGCAATTTCCAGCAAGTGCAAAACAGACTATTAAGCACTTAGTAAGTGACACATATGCAATTCTAGGCTTCAAGCATTTGTGGGATCAGAGTGAAGTTTGAAGAAGTGGGGTGTAGAAGCGTATAAAAATCCTTTTAATCTCATTTTGGATGCTTAAATCCCTTTGTGGATTAGACCATTGGCCTCACAAATATAGGGATCATAGGTGCTTTAAAAAAAGTCATTCATAGACTATGTTTTGTGTTGTATAGTATCTTTGAACACATCCTAGCTCAATTATCAACCAGAAATAATTTTAAAGCACCATCTTCTTAGGCAGTGGTGATAATGCCTTTTTTGACACTGCAACTAACAGACATAATTGAGAAAGTTATTCCAACTGAAATATATAAGTAATGTTTCTCTGTTTTATACTTGCAGCTTTTCAGTTGAGGAATTAAGGAATGTCAAGTTAAACAGTTAATTCTATAGTAATTTATATCCTTTTGTCATAAATCTCCAAAGCTCTGTACTTCTCTTTCCCTCTGCTCTCAAATGTTAAAACCCTCATCTTAAAATTTTTCCTGCTGTTCTTCTTACAACATGCAACGGAGTGCGGTACCTGAATTATGGGCCCAATTTTTGAAAAATAGTTGAACAAACCCATTTCTTGTATTAGAAGAGGAGCGTGTACTTTGAATGAATATCTGCCATCTAACCCAGAGCCTGTCATTATGTGCACTCTGCAACATCCGCAGGACATCAGTTCTCAAACACTGCAGGTTTCAGCCTAGCTTCACCTAGTACATCACTACATTTGGGAATGAACTGATTTTGGCCCTTCAGGGCTCATTCTCTCTGTAGGATGGGGACTGACTGAAAAGGCTCTCTGGTTGGAGTGTTACTGGTATAGCAAGTTGGTAAAAGCGTTCTCCGAGTTATGGAGCATGTATGGGCCAGCAGAAGAGAGTAGTGACCGTTGTTCCTCACAGGGGAAAGAGCTAGCCTTTTCTGTCCTCCAGCCCTTAGCGTCAGTGCCAGCCTTACCTGCAGTTGTTTCCACTGCCTTTCCTTCTTTTCCTTCACTGGTTAACATCGCATGCAGTGTCAGAATAACTCTCCCTCCTTTAGGTATCTTGCTAAAACAGGGATGACTTGATGTGTTTTTGATGTGCAAGAGTTAATGTGTTCTCAGTATTTTCTAGTGCACCTAACTGTTCTTCCGTACTTCAGTTGTGTGGTTTTGTTTGTGCAGCTCCTCTTGTTTTAGTTTCCTGTTCATATGTATGCTTTTATCAATTTTCACATGTGCTTCAACTTTTGAGAATATGGTCATGAAGTGGTTGGAGAGGTGATTACAAGTTGTAAAATGACCTTACCAGTAAGTGTTTAAGCATAAGTAATGTTCTGAAATTGCCTAAAGCAAAAACTGCCAATTCAGAGCTGATTGTAATGAATCAGATTCTTCTATACAAAATAATGTGATCAATTTCTCATTTCACTGAATAAATAAGCTGGAAGATGGGGAACTGTCTATGACCCGCTGTTAACCTTTTCCCTCATTATTCATATCAAATCTATGACATGCATGTAAGAAATCTCTGGTTCAATTTTAGCTAATTATTTGTTAGAGCTGAAGGCTCTGTGAAGTGTTACTGATTGTACAAGTACCCAGGGACCTTATGACATCTAATGAAAATAATCCCGAAGAAGCTACTCAGGCCTGTATGCTTTTTGTCTGGCTATCATTAAAACAAGAAATACTCTATTTCCCAGGCAGCAAAACCTGTGTGTCTATCTGTTTCTTTCAGATGCAAGGTGCTGTTATATTTCTTATCAATTACTGTTGCAATGAGACCATTGAAGAAAAAAGCTGGGGTATGCATTTGTGCACATACTTTGTTAATACCTATCAATTTAGGATTTGAAGTGTTGGTATTTTTTATATAAAAAACAGTTAATAGTTGTCTGCTTTTATTTTTTTGGCTAGCTAGAGAGAGCCACATAAAATATGCTAGCATGTGTTGAATACAATCAATTCCCCACGAGATATTTGGCATGACTTATTGCTATCTTTTAAAGTCAACCTGATTTGCAACAAAGTTCGAATCAGAACAGACACAGTTGTGGAATAGTAAGAGTAACATTCTCAAAAACACACAGCAGATATAGAAATGTAGGGTGGGTTTTTTTTGTTTGCTTTTTTTCTTAAGGGTGCCGTTGACATGAGACCCAACTGAAGTATGGCACAGAGATCTTCCCCGTTACCTCTGGGATAACTATGTACCTATGCAGCTCTCAGTGCACTAACTTGCCAAGAGGCAGAAATTAGTAGCTCAGGTAGTGTGCTGCCCGTGGACATAGGGCTTTCAGGTTTGGGACTAATGTCACCAGTCTTAGTATGGGATCTCTGCACCATACTCTGTGCAAAAGCAATAACTTTTCACAGTATCCATAAGAAATTCCTGCCACCCATCTTGCAAGTGGAAAAAGGAAACCTGGTGAGGTTAAAAGTCTTGCTGTAGTTTACATCAGAGAGATGTGAATGCCAGGAGCCTTCTAACTTTGAAATTTAAGACAATCATCCCCATAGCTCAAGGACTGAAATGCATCTCAGGAATTAACAATGTTCACATCAGTGAAATAACTTTCAAGTCATGTTATTTCTGTTTCAAGAACCCCATGGAGACTCTATCTGCCCATGAAGCACATAATGGGAACAAGGAAATCGTCAAGGAAATGGAGAATGAGAATAGAAAGTCTGAATAAAAAAAAGCACAGGACTGATCTTTTTGATGTTTAAAACTGTAAAGCTGTTGAACAATCAATAAATGTATTGTTTTTAAAGGACAGAAAAAGAATCGAAACTGAATGTATTAGGATCTCACAGGGGAAAAAAAATACTAACCCCACAGATAAAACATCTCCTTAGTGATAGAATAACTGCCAGAAAAACACAGTTTAAATTGAGTTGATAAAACATGAACTTTCATTAATAATTCCCACATTTCTGTCTTTCTAGAAATCCAGCATATATTATAAAGTATGATGATGATGTACTACAACTTTTACATCATTTCTAATATAGTTACTGCTAGAACTACCACTGACCTGTTTTTATAATTCTCATGTGTCAATATCTTTAAATTAAACAATTTTAAAGCATTACACTTTATTGTATATGTAGATAATTTTTCCATAGTTAACTGTTTGATCCATATATAAAAATGCATCTACTAATTTATTTAAAGTATAAAAATAAAACAATAATGACAACATTCAAATGTAAAATAATTGGATAAACAAAGGAGACGACATGGCAATTACTAGCCAATAATCCTCCCCCTTCTATAAAATCCTATTAACCAAGAGTGAGAAGACATTTCTTTTCTTGAAAATAATTGGCAAGATCAGGTTAGAAATAAGGTATATGTACTTTACTCTATGATTTTTTTTTAATAATAAATCTATGGTAAACGGGACAAAGCAAAGGATTTCAGGTGGGAATTTCAAATTCCTCTGCAATGTCCTGATCAAGTGAGAATGTCAGAGTTCAAAGTTTGGTAATTCAAACTCTCCTGGTGAAGATGGTTTTCAGTTGTGATCAGCTGGCTGCTGCTTCCTCATGGGTGACTACTGGCCTTCCTAGCAGTAAAATAGTAATGTAGTAGGGAAGTACCCTTGTTACATTATGTCATGGAGATATCTGTTGATAATATTTCCCCCCAGCATTCCCTTCACAATGACTAAAACTTGTGAATGTGTCTGGATAAAGAGAAGATTTCAGTTTTCAAGACTGCTATCTCTCCAGCCTTTCTACATGTATTTTCCTACGCGTGTTAACAGTCTGTCCTCACTACAGCTTTTCTCTCCTTTCTTGTTTCTATTTTTCCCACATCCTCCTTATTTCACAGCACCAAATTAAGGAATCACAGCACTGGGAGGAGAACTGATTCTCCACATTTGTCCTTTCGTATATATTGAATATGACACATCCTCAAACAGCTTGGTGGATTGATCTAACTACAGAATCTCTTTCAGGCTCGCAGATACAAACTTCTGGAGGACAGGCTTGAATATTGTCCACAGAAAGCTCTTTTGATTCTTTTATGTGTGAAGAGCTTAAATATGACTAGTTGCATTAGCTCTCAGTGGTATGAAGTAGATCGATGTGCAAGTGAAGTGAATCCTCTCTTAAGTAAACTTGATATTACTACAGCGTGCACTTTCCAAAGAAAGTGGCAATACTGATGGTAGGAATATTTTAGAGGCAATGTCATAGATTGTGCTGCAAAAGCCTAGAATGATAGGCAGTGTTTAATTCCAACTTTTCTCGTATTTTGCACAGGTGTAAATAACTTCACAAGGCTTGAGGCAGTGGGGATTGAGGCCAATGAAATTATAGCCTTGACGGAATTTTTATAGCTTAGCTAAGAAGCCCTCAGAACATGGGTTTATCAAAAAGGCCAATGACAGACTCCTGGCTGCACGAATGCCACCAGACACTGTTAAAAAGTTAGAAGAAAAATGAAAACTGCTCTTTTTCCAGCTAAGTTGGTCTATGGTCTTCCTTGACCCCAAAGCTAGTGATTGCTGACCAGAATCTCAATGGCTATTTACTAGTGACAATTCTGTGTCTGAGCTCATTAATCAATTTCTATTCAGCAGAATCAGTTTGTGGAAAACTTGCAAAGGTTACTCAATCCAGAGGGAGCATGTGCTGTTAGACAGAAGACTTTTCAGCTACAGTCTTGAAACAAAATTTCTGAAATCTTTGTCTTCTATTACATTTTCCATTACCTTATCAATTACTGATAGCAAAGGACGAATCAAGCCTTTAGTCACAACCAGATCATTCATGGTAGTGTTAGCAAAACATAACTTCAGTCTGCTTTCCTTAAGAAAAGAAGCCTTTCTGTATCATTACATCATAAAAATTGTCACATCCCTTAACCCCGTGGCTCCAGCATGAAACAGGAAGCGACAATGGTGAAATAGTCAAACATGAATATGTGAGAGAGGCTTTTCTTTAACGCTCTTCAGTAATATCAATTATCATCCAGTCTAAGAACCGGATTTGAAAACGATTTGTAGAAACCCCCAATCTGTTTAAGTCCTTGCAAGGTTAATCCTTACAAACATCTGCCACAGGACTTGAGTGACTGAAAGGAACTGCCCAGACTTAGCAGCCTGGCACGAGTATGCACATGCACTATGGCAGGATACCCAGGAAAAGAAGCAGTTACTGGGGTGACTTGTGAAAATGAGGGGCGTTTTAGTGTTGAATAAATTGGCTTAATGTTTTCAATACGAAGAATAAAATACTACTTTATTTCTTAAATATGGTGAAAATATTTTTAAAACAAACCTTCAAATATTTGAGCTTAATCTTTGTTGCCCATTGTGTGCTGGCAATTACCAGCTGCCTATGGCAATCTCCTGGCCAACTGCCTCCTCCAAGGAGGCACAATGCCAGTACTGAGTGTGATTTAAAGGCACAGAAGAGTTAGTAGAGTCATTTTGTGTTGGAAGTATTATTATTATTTCTTTTAATATTTCTCATTATATTGATTCCGTATGTTTTTGTATGTGCTTAAAATGAAATTGGTATATGGAACGTCTCCTGCTAGGGATGATGAACTACTATGTGATCTCTCTTGAGTGCTGGGCCTAGTGGGGGCAACTGAACAATGCAGGAAACAGTACAGCACCTTTGCTCTCCTATGGTCAGCCCTGACGCGAAACAGAGCAGATGCCACAGCCTCTCTCTTTCATGCAGCTATAATGAAGTCTGGCCTTTAAATCTACTTTTCTTCCTGAAGGAAGCAATTCTTTATTTCAGTTACCTGAACTTTTCCTGGATTAAAATTTTTCTGGAGCCTGATCAACTTTTCTGGTATGTTTCTGCTCTACACATCCAGGCTGGGCCACAGCAAAGTTGCTAGAGCTACTGCTAGAAATGAGGAGGAATACGGGTAGAGTTAGTCTTCAATTTTGCTGTCCCAACAAGGTGGCAAATTTATGCATGTGGTGCACTTTTTCCTGGGACCTAGACTGATGCTGCCTCCACGTAAGATTTTGTGTTGTGGGTTAACACCTACCAGAGAACTTGCTAGGGTCCTTCTAAATTCTCCAATGCATTTTTGTGTCCTATGTATCAGGATGACTTGTAGGAGGTGCTTGGACACTGGGATGACAGTGACTTTGCAGAGAAGTTCAACCACAGAAATGGAAGTCTGGCTGTGAACTGCCCAGGGCTAATATCGTACTTGGAATAAATACAGCAGTACAGTGCTTCCTTGCTCAGTTTCCATGGGCTACATCTTCTTCTGTCAGCTGTTTTTTACAACTGCCTGGGCAGATAGTTATACAGTCACAAATGCTTTTCATGAAAAGTAATTCTTAGGTGTGTGAATTTTTAAAAGGTGTTAACTATCTGTAATCCTAAATTCATGAAGTCAGGAAGGTACTTCTATTTATGCAGTTTCCTTGTGTACTTTTTTTCTGTAACGTCTTGACCATGTCCCTAAAAAGTAGTAACAATTAACTGATGTAGAAGTTGGCATACTACAGTCTTGAAAGATATATTTTTCATTGCAGACTTTTATAAGGAGGACTGTTCTGTAGCTCTTTGCACAGATACGCATGGATGAGGGGATTGTGAGTGTTACTTCTACAATTGGTTCTGGAGGCATTAGCTGGCAGGGTGATTGTGACCCTTTCCCACACATGTTAGCAATGATCTTGTTGCATCAGCATTGCTGGAGATATTGAAATGAGCTGACTTTGTGAGAGTTTCCTGAGTTTAAATTCCTTAACTGTAAAGCAATATCCTAATAGCTATATGCTACTCAATGACAGAGGGAAAAGGGGGGGAAAGCGATTGAGAAACGCATGATAATTCTGATTTTTTGCCACTGTTTTGATAAGTAGCAAGTACATTCTATTGCCGTATCTGCGCTGTCTCTTCAGAAAGATCCCTTTTGTGATTTTTATGCAGTAATGAAAGTATATTAGTATTATGAAAGTAATATTAGTTCTATTTTCTTGTATCCAGTTCTTGCCCCTATTTCCAGCAAAATGTTGTTGATACTTAGTATGCCATAAATGTGCAGTACTGGAACCTTGTGTGTCCTATTTCAACAAAATCTTTGCTGTAAGTACAGAGATTGGAATTTGGTAATTGACTGGTTGTTGTTGTTCCCACCTAGGTCCTGGAGTGTCACTGCATGCTTCAAGCAGTCTCCCACCCTTCCAAGTGCCCCAGACCAGCTTTCTGGCTGCTGCTGAGGGAATCAAGGCCCTCGGGCTCCCTCTGCCTCTCCCCATGCCTGGCATCTAGCTGACATTTTGGTCAGGTACAGGAAGCTGAACGGGTCAAAATACAAGTTGCACCACTCTCCTCCATAGTACGTATAGGGCATACCAGAGGCAGGGTAATTTAGTTGATGCTGTTTGTGTGAAGTGAGGTACCCGCATTGCTAGTGGTGCTGAGCTATCACAGATGGCTGTTGTTGCTGCCAGCATTTAAATTCTACTTACTGAAAGTTCTGGCACTACATTCCCTTGGATGTAGGTACCACCTTAATTGGTGACAATTCATGATAAATAACAGAGGAAGAAACAAAGAAATCAATTTTTAAACATCCTCTTTTTGTCAACTTACATTAACTTTCATAGGTGGAAACCTATTATTAAATAGTTTAATCTATAGATGTTACTAGTTGAGGTGAAGAAAAGTTTATGCTTTGACAACAGGACACATATTTTGAAATAGTAAATGTATATGGAGTTTGATGGCACTGTTAAAGGCATTTGCTCCATCAGCAATTAGGACTCATTCAGGAGATAACTGCATTAACAAATGCCTTTCTTCAAGCATGTGCAGATATTAGCAAGGAAATTCTTTGTACAGAAGGCTGCCTTTTCTCTAGCAAGCGGGTGCACTGCAGAGCTTCCCCTTTAGCATGAGCGTGGTATAACTGCTGGAAACAGAGCAGCATTTCTTTATTTTTAGGCTGTCCATCCCTCTATAAGTGGACTTAATTCTTAGCGTTTTATAGAATTGCACCACAGCACGTAGAGGCGGACTGAGGATTAGGGAGGAGTGGTTAAATTATGTCTTTGCAATACATATCTGGTATAATTGACTCTATTGCATAAATTACATACAGGCAAAGAGTTTCTTAAGTTTCCATCCCAAATGTTGTACTGCAAAGGGGGAGCCAAATGCTTCATTCCTTTCTCATAGTCTGTGTTCAGATGTGAAGTTTTCCTATTAAAATTTAAGAACAGAATCTCCTGATTGCTTTTCGGCCCTGTGTCTCAGTGCAATCTGGAATGAATAAAAAACGAGAGAGAAAAATTTGACACACAGTATTGAGATGCCATGCAAAGCTCTAGAGGGCAGGAAAAAAAGGGGTGGAAAACCAAGCATTCCAGCCATGGGAACATCTGTACAGAAGCAGTTCAGCAAAGAATTGCCAGGTGGTGATGTGGTCCACAAGAAGTAGTGCTGGTCATAGACACAAACCACGTGCGTCCTTGTGTGTCTGGTTGGGATCTGCTGGGGGCCAGGCTGGTCTGACACCTCAGCTGTATTGCGCTGATGTGACTGGAACTGCAGGTTCTAACAAAGTGTAACTTCTACCTGTGACACTGAATAGAAATGTAGATGCAACTTCTATTTTATATAAATACTAATAGTGTTATTTGTAGATTTACAGTCATGTCTATGTTTGAAAGCTAGCTTTCTGAAATAGCAAGTCTTTGCATATCTGTTCCTTGGGGCAGGTTCAGTCTGAGAACAGCTTTTGTTCTGAAATAAACAAACAAAAACCTCTGATTTTATTTTTTGAACAATAAATATCATTGTTGACATAAAAACATAAATTAATGCTGTCATATTTTGGGGAATTTTTTGCAGTTTTTTGTTTTACTAAGACAGAAGTTTCTTTGTTTTTGAGCAGCAACTAATGGAAAAATTAGTAATTTACATAGTTGGAGGCAAAACAGCATGATCTGATTGTCAACAGCAACCATTCAGTAATATTCAAAATAACATCTGACAGCATCACATTGTTTGATATTTTAACAAAACAAAGTCAAATAGAAAGTGTGTTTGAGTTGTACAGAATTCAAAGGTTCCCTGACAGAACTTTCTCTAATGTTTAAATCCTATTTCTGTTCTTTTCCCTGGTCCTGTAAAGAATGAAAGGAACAATAACTGCCCACTATCACTGAATGCTGCTGTATGGATGAACAATAATTCCTATGTACCTTCTAGATAGGAAGGAGAGTGTAATCCTGTTAAGGCTAGCTTTGTGTGATCCATTTGTTGCCGTTTGTGACACAGATGGTAACCACAGAATGTAAGCTTTCACAAAGGAAGCCCTGAAGCCTGGTTGTGGGAAATATCAAAAATGTAACCTAAATAATATTTAATTGACAGAGCAGATTGTTTATGTCCAAACAATTGCACTAAATTGCAGTGCTTAAAATGTAGGGAGGTTTTTCTGGCTTTACCAGCCTATCAGCAGCTGGAGAATCATTATGTTTTCCTGCAATAATCGGCAAATATAAAAATTAACTGTGGCAAAGTAGCCTGGAACTGCTTGTTCTAATGCAGAGAGCAACTGGCTCCCCAGCTCCAGATGTTTTCTTTTGTGTTGATCACTCCTAAAACAGTGAGCCACAGACCAGATTTAGGTTATACATTTACCCCTTTAAAAAATCTCTCATTAGAGGTTTATATATCAGATAGTGGATGAAAAGAAAAAAAAACAACAAACCACCTAATGAAGAGGGAATTGCATAAATCCCATGCATATAGGAACTGAGCACCTCTGTTTTTTGATTAGCAGCTGAGCAGCTAGGTAGCAAGATAGAACAGTTATTCTGCACTCCTGCAGTTTTTAACTTCATGCTTCCTGTGTGTGTTCTTTACCTTCTCACCCACTAAAAAAACCTTTGGAAATCCTTATTCCCTAGCAGAAGAAGTTTGGAAGACTTTGAAACAAATGTTCTCTGATGAACAAGAATCCAAGTCTAGATCAAAAGCCTGAGGTTAAGCACCTACATCCGTATGTAGTCAGCAGTCTTGCAAGCATGGCAGAGGTCAGGAGAGTTTCTCCAGAGCACAGCTATGTCTGCAGAGCTGCAAGGTACAGGGCAAGAGGCTCAGTCACCTAGTCAGTAGCTGATAGATGTGCTGAAAATGGATGTATGGGGGATCAGGTTAGCACAGTTCTGGATGCAAGTTGTGGAGGGGCTGATTTGTACAGTGTGGTAGTAAGAAGGACTTCATATTGAATGTTGTATGGTATAGGTAGCTTTAGACAGTGATGTGCAAAAAACTGACCTAACTCAGTAGATTCCATGTCTTTCATTGGCATGTAATAAATTTAATATTTTTTATCTACATTTAATTTGCCAGTAGTATTTACTATTCAGGTGACGCATTTTAACAGCATTTCTATTTATTAACTTATTTTCTGTTGTCTGCTTCCTGTTCCTTTATCTCAGTGTAACATAGAAATTTTTGAGAGAATCCATTTATACATATATTTTATGTTAGCAGTAACACTCTATTAAAACTCAGAATAATTTTAAATCAGTCCTTTATAATTTGACCTCTACGACTGCTCTGTCATTTCAATCCTATTTGTGCCCACCCTGCCCTCATAGCTATTTTCAATGTTCTTCCCATCTATCATTTGCCCACAAATATTTTATTAAAAAATCCTTCAGAAATACAAACTATTATGCATGCTAAAATAAAGCCTACTCTCTACACAAACTGCTCCTGTCTCCCCACACCTCTGAAATATTTTTACCAGATGTGCTTGGCTGAAGGACCAAACACAGTAGATGCTGATCACATGGTCACAGCTGGAATTGACTTAAAAATTTCTATTCAATGGAAATAACCATCTTGTTTCATTTTCCTTCAGCAACAAAATGGTAACGTAGATGACATCTGTCTCTCCAGCTGTTCCTTGTGTTCAAAGAACCACTCCTTTCAGAATTATCCAACCATTCTCCTAAAAATGAAAAGACAGGAAAAAAAAGACAAAAGAAGGAAGGTGATAGATATAAAAATAATCCAAAAAGGGTTATGTAATAAAGATACTACATTTCCATGTTTTGCTGTAGTTATTCCACGTTGAAATAAATCCCAAATTACTTCACAGGCTTCACCATTTGATTGTAATATATGTAGGATAAAATAAAATCTGTGATGAAATTGTAGAACCATTCATCAAGCACCTTTGAGTCTCTTCTGCACTCGGCCCGTCAGTTGATGTGCAGTAATACATTTACAACTTTCGCAATAGTTCAGTGTTCAGCAAGAGCAGCTATTGAGATACCTCAAACATTCCTTTCTGAATTTGCACCCAGTTCTGTGCTTCTGTACCATGGTACTGTAGCCTATACTGTATTACTTTTATGTAACATATATGTAATGTGTCACATATGAAGGCTTCACATCTGATGGCTTTCCGTTTCACACTTAGAGAAAGCTGTATGTTTTGGTGATGAACATTTCTGGTTGGACAAGTATGTTCTCCTGTACATTTCTGTTGTGCCTAATCAGATGTTTAGAAAGGAATCTGGTTTTGAAAGGAAATATATTCTACTCTCAGTTGTGATGTGAATCAGTAATCAAACAAAACTTCTGCAGTGCATCCCAATAATTTTAGCGATATTGTGAAGATCTCCTCCGACATCCCCTACATTTTGTTTAAGCCCCACAAAATCATTGATCATGTTAACAAAATCATTTGGTCCTCCAAGGAGTCAAAATTTTCAAAAACATTTGGTCTCTTCCCTTAGACCAGCATGTGCAAAGAATAATGAGAAAGCCCTTTTCAAATTCCACGCAAGATGCAAGTGGGTGGATGTCACATATATACCGTCTATCTGTCTACAAACAATGTGATTCCCAATGTGGTGCAGAGCATTTTTGTCCTTATCATCCTTCATGCTGCTAAGGGACAGGATCCTTTCACTTCTGCAGCTGTGAATTCCAGTGTCCATCACATTCACTTTCAAATGGGAAAAAGCAAGATGTTCTTTTTGGGGGAAAAAAAAAAGTGGGGGGTTTGATTTTTTCCCAGTGGAAGATATTCAAGATATTGTTACTGATTTGGCCAGTAATTGCAGGTGGTGCATTTGAAATATTAATATTTCTATTTTACTTAGAGTAACATGGATTCTGGACATACTGCTTCCCCCCTTCCCCTCTTTGAGGTTGATTGGTTTGAGAATTTTTTTATAACTTTTTTTTCTTTTCTTTTTTGGAGACTGACATAAATACTTTAGACAGAGGCTTCATTTTAACCTGTGATTTAAACTAGGTTCATATTTATCAAAACAAAGAGGGTGAATAAATCTTAATTGTTGGAGACTACAGGGTACTTGTGTTACCTGGATTTCCATTACAAGCCAAAATACAGGGCAATTACTAGCTTCTATATATAGGTGTTTGCAGGAGTCTGCTGGCAAGAAGAAAAAAGATTTGGGCTGGTAGCTCAGTTGGACTAGAAATCCAGTCGTGTCTCAGGCAAGCTCCTAATTTTTAACAAAAAACATTTGTTTGCCTAGAGCTGTGCCATGGATATTTCATATCAGTAGCTGATTTATTTTTCTTTTTCAGTTTCAAAGCACCAATAACAATGATGTGAATAAAAGGAAGTTTAGTGTATTCCCAAACTATGTTATTGCTCATAGACAATTGGGAATTTTGTGCATTGCTGTGTAAGCAAATCACTTTGAATTCATCTTCCCAAACACAAATATTTACAGACAGAGATGGGGAGGGTGAGAAGGGGAGATGGTAAGTTATCTATGGTCCTGGTACAGGGGAGTCAAATAGGGCAAAGTATTCTATTGCAGACTCGCTCAAATGAAATGCTAGTTGATTTTTATCTGGACTAAGCCGGGGTATCTTTAAAATAAATCTCATGTTCCAGAATAGGCCCAGAGTTCAGTACTTTCCTATGCTGGGTGAATTGTTCCACACTGAAACTATACATATCAGATAACTATGCCGGTACAGTAGAAAGGACTCAAATGTTGCTTAAACTTGCTAATATATTCACTTGTTTTTACTTCTCTTTTTTTTTCTTTCCTTCTTTTTCTTGTGTAATGTCTACTGCTGCTTGTTTCTGACTGCTGCCTGGAATTGCATTTCTCTGTTGATTTGCTCGTTGTTTTATTTTAAGAGAGCCTGCAGCTCTTGCCAAATAAAAGAATATCAATTAAGTTTTTGTTTTGGCAAAATATCAAATAATTATTATAAGATTAATTTTAAGTTGCCTCTAATCTTAGGAAGCTGTAGGTGGTGCCTTTTTCTGGGGAGGGGGGAGGTATTCCCNTGGTTCTTTTTTTGGGGGGGGGGGGGGGTTTTCCCCCCCCCCCCTTTTTTTTTTAAATTTCCATCTAAAAATAATATTTAGTGTATTTGCTTCTGTTTCTGTATAATTGTGACCACCCTCATTTTGGCAAAGCAAAAGTTTCAATAACACAACAGATGATGTTCAATCTCAGAAGTATTTAATGCCCTTTTGAAAGATTGAATCTTAATTGAAAAAGCAGTACAATTTGGGAGAGATCTCACAACTGCTAATACATTTTCCGGAATGAATTCCAAAAATAAATTAACTGAAATAAAAATGTTGACTCAAGAAGTAGGATATTTCTCATTGTGAGTAAGAAGGGCTATCCCACTTTCAGCTACTTTCCATAAATGGCTGTGCTGTAATTACAGCATGTGTTAAGTTAGAGGCTTGGCTGGATAGGAATATTTATAAAAGCTGACATTTCAATAAATTGACCTGGTTTACAAGATTCTAAAGAAACAACAAGAAATAAGGAAAAAACCACCTGACATGGCAAGTGATGTTGTTTCAAAACAAATCAAACAAAGTTCTGATCTGTGAGCCCGTGAGTACTTACACAGTCAATGGAGAAAACAAATCAAATGCTTGTAAATGCTGTTTAAGGGCTTAAACACAACTTGACTTGATTAGAAAACTAAATATTTAATTATTTGTGGTTTTGATTTTATGAATATTGCTTTCCTTTACTTGCTCTCTCAAGATGTTTGACGTCTGGTGAGAGAAATTGTGGATAGCATTTCCATGTGTGGTGCCCATACAGCAGATTTTGATTCTAATGCTGTGTTTGCATAGCCAGACTCATGCTGGAATCCCACCGATGTCCACGGGAGTTTCCTAATGAAGAATACAGAAACTGAAATCTGAGATTAGAATTTGGCTTGAGAGTTCAAATCAGGTTCCTCCCTTCAGCCGGTATGATGCCATCATCGTTTTGGTCCCCTGCTGCTTTTAAACAATGTAGGCTTAAAGCAAACCCAGATTCCAGTGCTGTCTTGTCAGTGTGACCACATTTGGAAGGGTCCCTGTTAGCATTTTATTTCTTTCTTACGCTCTCTTTTTCTTTTTTCTTTTTTTCATAATTTAAATTGCACATGGGCTTGGTGGTAAGATTGTCAACAAGATTTTTAAGACCCATTTACCATTGTGAGATGAATGGGTGTATTTGATACATTCAGAGCAATCAGACAGGCTGGGCAAATGGCAAACAAGTTATGAGATCCTCAGATGGGTAAGGCAAACTTCCAGTGATTTTGGTTATCAGGTCCAGAGCTGTATGACTGTGAGGAAAACATGTGCATCTTAATTGCCCTTTGTCTCTTCCCAAAACAAGCTCTCACTGAGGAGTAAAGAGATCCTTCTTGTATGCAGAGTGCACTGTGACTTTCTTTAAAACTGTCATGGCTTAAAGCTTTACAGTAACAGAGGTTTTGTTCTCATAATGCTTGCAATGTGGGTGGCAAGGCAAAAGGCAGGAGTGGTCTGAGGCTGTGGCATGGGCTCTGTGTCTAAAAATGAGAGAACCATAAAAAAAAAAATCAAGGGAAAAATGTGGTTGTATAATAGGAGCCTGGTGCTGTGGAAGGGAAAGCTCTGATCAGGACGCAGACTTGAGGGTCTTGGCAGGTCTGCCCGGAGCCTGTTGGAGGGGGCAGAGCAACATGGGGAGATTATTTAGAAAGGACCTGCGTGTGGGAGAAGTTGTTTGGAGCGTGCAGCTACCAAGAGAAGATGCTTCCTCAGGCATTTTCATCTCCTCCTGGTGTTGATAAAGGCAAGAGTCCTTGATTGTCTCCCTTCCAGAAGTTACTGGTTTTGCTTTCACTAACCCTTGTTCTTCTATATAAACATAACAAAACCATCACTGTGGATTACTTACTGTTTTAATTATAAATGAGTCTTAAGCTTCCTTTTGGCCTTGTACACTTGAGTAACACAGGGATCCTTAATAACTGAATATACAAAGTTGTACAAATGTAAAATATCTTGTGTTTATACAGGAGATATCTTTGTATGAGAGAACTTGGTAAAGATAATTTTTTCAATCTGCTTGGTGCTGAACACCCCATTGATTTCCCCTAAATCCACTGGCTTCTGTATTTCTCTGGAACAAAATGACTAAATAAACCAGCCCAGTAAGTCACACGCTCAGGCAGAAGGCTGTAGCAATTCCTGCATGGGTCCTCAAGACCTGAAATGAGCTTAGGGACACAAAAAGCCATTCATATTACAAATTACCCTTTGCTTTTGAACTGTAAATTATCTTTATTATTAGGCTAGCCATGGTACTGCAATTATTAGGTGCCCTGTGTCTAAAGGTTTGAGCAATTAGAAGTCTGGGGTGACAGTCTCATGATACAGAGTGATAAAATATGTCCAGTCAAGACAAAGAGATGGTCTATATTCGTGTCTTCAGCATGTATCACAGGGAGCCTGGAAGCTGTGCTGCTCTTAAACATTTCAATTAGCCCTGACATGGCCACTGTGAGCCCACAGATTATCTCTGTGTTGCTGTTAAGTTTTTATGAGGCTTTCCCCTCAGATTACCCATTTCCACAGCAATCTATAAATCTGAAACTGCAACATCTGATTAATTCTCCCAGAAGAGAATAGTGAAGATACAGATTTTTTCATTAATGAAGTTTGTGCTGTTCTGAGGTCCCATATATTTCAGCCATTGTTCTGCAGTTTTTTTTTTTCCCATTCTAATCTCTTTCTTTAGGTACAAAGGGAGGCAGGGGTTTCAAAATCACCCACTTCCTGTGGCCTAGGAAATTAGACTGACTTTTTTTGTAGCACCATTTTGCAAGCTGATGGCCATTCCTTGTTTTCAGAATGAACAAAGCTGTAGTGTACCATTATTATTTCTTTATTACAAACAATTTCTTGGCATCACTTTGCTATTGAGTATTGTGCAGTCTTTCTTTTATACACCATATTCCAAATTAAATGTCATGTGGCTTTGCATATTTTTGAGCTTTGAGATCAAATGAACCCAAAAATGTAAAATGAAACTGAGCTAAATCTGCTATATATTTCCTGGTCCCAGATGGAAAATTTGACAAACAAGTACTTCTTCCCCCTTTGCAGAGAGGGAAGCTGAGGCACAGATGTCTATTTAAAGGTATTCTGGTGGCAGACAGAAGAAAATATCTGTCTCTTAGTGTCTGTCTTATCTGGTGGAGAACACTGGATGATATTCATGTGGTATTTTCTTCAACAAAGCAATTGTTTTACTGTAGCATTAGATAAATTAGCTGAATGATACAAAGGCAGATAAGAATCCAGATGTCATGTATAGGAATACCCTTTCAATGAGCTTATGAACTCTTGAAGTAATGCTTCCTGGGTTCTGTGTCATAGAGGCCTACAAAAATGTGTCAGAAGAGCAGCAACATTTGTATGTTTGCATCTGTAATTCTCATGTAAAAATAAGACACACAGACTAGATAACTTCAGTCCACGGAATATATTTTGTCTGGATTTTTAAATGTTGTTTTAGTGTGACAATAGCATGGCAATGGTGCTGACAACCCTGATGTCTGGAATACTGTGAAGGAAGAGCGCTGTTTTCCAGATGTCCTTTCCTAGCCTTAACCTGGGGCTGCTGCTTCCTGAATTACCCAAACAAAAAGCTTAGTGGCCACCAGAATTACCCAAACAAGAAGCTTGATAATCAGTTCAATGAGGGCTGGTTTAGCCATTTTAAACTTGCCATCTTCTGTCCATTCAGAGGATACTGTACTTCCCTGCCTGGACAGTGGACAAGATTTGTTTTTGTCCTATCAACATCACATGCAGGAATACTTTCTAGGCCCAGGAATAAACTAGGTCAGTGAAACAGGTCCAACTGTGGCCTGTAGGTCAGTGATGAGTGTCTAGAAAGAAGCATCAAAAATCCAGGAAAGGTGCTGCCATAGTGGTCTTTAAAACACCTTTTTGGTTCTGTATCAAAAGTTGTCATGCTCTGGCCAGAGGCCAACAACTCATCTTCATCTTTCTGTTCACATTAGGTACATGCTTTCATGTTCTCTGTGCGCATTTCTAACATCTATCTTAAGGCAACTGGGATTATTTTCTGCCACTATATCAAACACATCTTGAGATGCAAGAGAGATGGAAATGAATGTTAGTGCAACTCAAGCGAAAAGTGTCACAAACAACCTGGTAACATTAAATAAAGATATTTTTGGGGTAATTTTGATAAAGTCAGTTTCCAATGTATAGAGAATAAAAGAATATATTTGGTTCAAATTCGGTAAGCTTTATAGGAATCCAGAGGTTTTCCTTGACCTTAATATTTTGTGAAATTGTACATAAATATAGGTGTTTCCAGTATTGTGCTTTATGCTTTTAGAGTTTTGTGTTTCTTTTAGGGTTATATATGTTTATACAGAGTATATTTACCAAATATTCTATTCAGCAGTGGTCAGCCTGAAGCAGCCTGCCATGCTTTTTCAGCAATGTTATGCATATTGTTAGGAATGCCTGTCATCTCAAATCTCATACCAAATCTACAACCGCTCCTTTTAAATTCTGCATCTGTCTATTGTTCCTTCATATTCCATATTCCTGTCCCCATGCGTTAGGCTTTCTTAAACTAAGTATTGCATTGCAAATCACAGAAGTAAAGTTTGTGTTCTTTTTAGTTCAAGTCTCTTTTCAAGTAATGAGCACCATCCCTCCCACCTGCACTTTGCTTTTTCAACAAAAATCTTACTTGTAATAGTCTCTACCTTCTCTCCTGTCTCAAAGCTTGCATCCCAGTTTATTTTTAAAAAATATTTCTCATTGAAGCTTTTCTTTTTCTTTCCTGTCATGATATAAGCTGCCAGTCATCAGATTGCTTGCAAAGATACTAATGGAGTCATAGAAATTTTAGTGGTTCTAATTTTTTAAAAGTTTCTCAGTAGTTTCTGTGTGCGCTGATCAGATTTTTGTCCTCAGCATATACATATGATAACACAATGAATTTCTTTTCCTTGGATTAATGTAAAGGGAATACAACTACTGATGCACATGCCAACACAAGGAGCCATTGTTCCATGTATTATATGTGAACCAACATCAGGGAAAACTGGAGGCATTCCTATGGATCCCCCTTTGGCAGCAAAGATGAGTCACCCAACTAAGGGATGTAGGTTGTATACCCAAGTAAACGAACACTTGCATTGTTGTAGCTGCAGCACTACACTGTTTTATATGGCCGTTAAGTATCAAAGCTGTACATTTCAGCTAGTGAATCTAGAGATGTAACAAAGGGCAGAGCCACTTAATTTTTGTCATGCCTGGATGTCTATGCTTCCTTCCCAGCAGGGATGTACCTATTGAAAGTTGTCTGTCTTCAAGCTAGTTTTAAATATGGGCACATGAATGTTTGTCTCTCATACCAGCTACCTAACAGGCATAATGGGCATATAGTCATAGTATGCAATTCAGAGGATGAGATGGTATGCATTTTCTGCATAACAGCTTTTCTTTATCCCTCAGTCTGAGGTAACTGACTGTACCTCTCTCCTCTCTGTGTTCAACAAGGCCTAATTCCCTTATTAGTCTCTTCCTTGTTAATATGCCCCTCTGCTCTGCAGATTCTAACAAGCCATTTCTCTCAAATTGCCTAATAGATTAACATAATTAAATTAAATTACAGCAATTGTTTCCAATCTATATTTAGCTTCAGGTTCTGCTTCAGGTGTGAAGATATGCTTACATGCCTGGTAGCTTATTCATTTTTCCCAAATATAACAGTTGGTCTAATAAGATGTTTTCCTCTTCTTTGCAAACTTTACCTTCCTTTACAACATGAAATTCTCTTCCACCAAATGGGGATCATGTCAGACTGCTCTGTAGTGGAGCAGTGTGTGGTGTGACTATGGTCACCTCAGCAGATCAGTGCTGCCTCAGCTCTAGAAATGTATGCATTGTGAATGATATCATTGTTGGAAAAGTCATCCTTTTATAGAGAGAGAAAAAAAAAAAACAGCTCATACAGGCAATGGAAGGGGATTCTGCATCATTAAACTGATTAGAAAGTTCCAGAGTGTCCTAGGTTTTGTGGCAGACTTAAAGTGGCCCTTCTAAAACGGCTAGTGAGTTCCTCTGTCCCTTCCTCACTATTGTTTAATTCAACAAATCTTTTTTCTTTTCCCCTTTCTTTCTTTATCCCTCCTGATCCATTGCCCCTTTCCCCTGCCAGCTGGCTCCCTCAGCTGCTCATTGATCCCTCAGCTGCTCTGGCACTCCCACTATCAGCACAACGGGTGGCAGAGCAGCTCAGAGCTCAGCACATAGACCAATACAGAAGGGAATCCCAGAGATGGTGAAAAACCCCCCAAATTTGTTCCCTTGCTCTCTTCCTCTTCCATAGCAACCCTCTTTGAAATGGTAGGTTGGCATTCAAGAGTCTGATGCTTTTAGTAATAATTGTAATAGCTCTGATGTTTCTGCAGTTTCTCTAGGGTTAGGGTTCTGGCTGAGCTATGAAAGGCACATCTCACGTTGTCATGAGAGTGTCCCTGAGTCTGTTACCAGCCTTGGCAGCTGCTCTGTGAGCTTCTAAATGCTTTATCACTACAGAAGCAGAGTTTTCAAAAAGTAATGCTTTTATTCGAGAGGTGTGCAAGAGGCAGTGCAGAGTGATGCAGGAAGATTGTGAGAACAGGTTTGAATATGGTTGTGATGTGTTGTGTGTCTGTTTTTCTCCTTTTGTTGGCTGACTGTGCTGCGTAGAACAAATGGCATGACGAGAATGAATTCAGACATGTCAGAATGATTTTACATAACTTATGTGTACTTTCCATCCCCCAGAACATGGAAGGAAAAGGTGACAGATAAGCTGCAGCAGTTTAGCAGATGGAACTGCATGTTTCTAGTGTCATTCACGGTTAGGTACTGCAGGTCCGTGTTCATGCTAAGAATCAGTATGTCAGTGGCTCTCATTGTGACAGCTCTCAAGAGCAGTGGCTGAATTTATTTTTAAATTTTGATTCTAATGTATAGTGCCAGTAGAGGTGCACTGCACTGTGTGTTTATTGAGAGCTCTAGGAAGCATGGCCCAAAGCTTTTATAGCCAGCAATGACTTAGTTGCCCAGAAGTGCCAGTCTGTGTTCTCTCTCCTCTGCTCTCCCCTCCTGTCTTCCCTCACATGCCTACACCAGGTTATCAGAGACAAACTTGATAAGCGACTGTATTCAGTAAAGAAATTGGAAGTAATGAAAGATTGTAATATGACATATCAATGGTATTCTTGTTATTATTCTTTTAATGGGAAGATCTTTGAATGTTTGTTACAAAGGTTATTGATATCATTGTCTTGCTATCAAGATGCAGAACCTTGTTCAAGTCCACCCAGAAGGTCTGTGACAGAACCAGTAATATCTGTCACTATCCAATGCACAGTGCATTAGTGAGAAAACCATGAGCCAAAGAATTCCTTTGTTCAAAATCTGCATGTGGATTCAAAATTTCATATGTGGTTCTTTTTCCTTTTTCAGTGTGGGCTGTGTTGAAATGGCAAGTCTTTAGCATCTCATGCAAGCCATCAGCATTGAAATATAAGGATGGCACTAATCTGGTTTCTGAATATGGGTATCATCAGTAGGGGGAGAAAAAGAGTCCTCATAGAGTAAGCAACTTATTCATAAAGAACAGTGGGAATGGGATAAGCTAAAAGGAAAGAAGAGTAGTAGCACACAATTATAAATGGACTTAAAATAATCATGAATATTGCAGAAGTCGTATTGGTAACGGCTTAAGTATATTTCCATAGGTGTTTCTTTATATTTACATGTTAATTAGTAGATACCTAAGATATTATGTTACTAGAATGTCTGTGATGTTCATGTTTTATTGACAGACTATTGTATCCAATAAAAGTTGCCAGACATGGAAAATTAATTTGTACAAGCTTAACTGATTGCAGAATTTCTTATTTTGCCAGTTTTATTCTGTGCAATTGCAGAGCGTGTGGTGCCAGAGTAACCCTGCAGCTGCGTAGATGCCCCTCTCATTCCCTAGTGGTGGTTATGGGCACAGGGGATTTCTGTGGGCTGTGTAGGCCAGTCCCTTTTGAAATCTCCTCTTAGGATACTTGCAGATGTCAGATGGGGTAGATCAGTGCCCTAACCTAAACACTGAGGTTTAACATGAGCACCACAACATTTAAGTCTTTTTTCCCGCACCTGTGTGTATTGTGCTTTTCTGAGCGCAGATCTTACCCATTCTTTTGCTCATAGCTCCTTCACCAAACAACCCAAATTTTGCTGAACTGCAGGAGAGCCTGCTTTCCAGCATGGACCCTCCCTGTGCCAGGGACTGCTCCAGAAGTGCAGAGTGGAGGAGGAGTGCGTGACCTCTGGAAGCTGCCTTCCTGCCTCCTCTCACCTAGAAAGCATGCCTACATCCTGCTAGCTCCTGCTCACTTCTGTGCCCCTGCTGATATCTCCCTCACCCGATTCCTTGTGTGCCAGCCAGAAACAGGAGGAACCACAGCCCTTGCAACCAGACTTCTCTTTCTGGGACAGCAAGAGCTTCTCTTCTGATTTTGTGGGCTTTGATCTGCGAGGCATAGAGGCTGCTCTTGAAGCATATGTTGGCATATATTTGCTTTGGCACCCACCAGTCCCAACAGTCAAATCTAATCTACTAAATTGTGCTAATAACAGATCTGATTCTTTCTTGAGTTCAGATCAAAATCTTCGATTCAGATCTGAAAAACTTTTCAGAGTTGTTCAGAGAAGGTGTTTGCTTGCTTGCTTGCTTGCTTTGATTAGATTTCCTACAGTGGATCTGGATAAAAATTTAGAATGTGATTTTTGCATTTAGAAAGGACACTCAATTTATTGGTTCTTTAGAATGAAGATGTTGCAAATCATAAATGATAGTAAGTACTATATAGCAGGTGCAGTTTGTATTTTTCTGAATTTTGAGTAAGATTCACATTTGCTCTTGCATGTTTCTAGCGTTCTAAGATTTTGGCTAATTAGTACTGGCTTGGGCCCCATCATGAAAGGGTGCTGCTGTAATCAGCACATTTAAGGATACAAAACACTGCTGTAGGAGGTTTGATTCCATTGGCTAACTGTGGGTATCTGGAGCCCGATACCCTGTATATGGGCAGGCTATGAGACTGTGCTGTTTTGTAGCAGCAGTTTAGGAGCTGATGAGATCCCCAGGTGTCTCAAACAGCACGAGGTATCTGAGACCCCATAATCTAGTTGTTAGAAAGCAGAATATAGGCATTGCTCAGGAAAATCCTTTATTAGGCCAAATTCAGAGCAGGCAATCAGAATTTTTATCTCAGTTGTGCCATTTACTGAGTTACCTCTCCCTCCTTGTGTGAATGCAGATAATAACTTCTATGGTACTTTCATTTATAGTCTTTGTACAATGATTTAAATATACAAAATGCCATAGGTTGCTCTGAAAGTAACGCCTCCTGTTTGTTTCCGTGGAGACTCAACAAATACAAAGAGCACAATAGCACTATTTATTTTATGAATGTCAGTGGGTGCCATTTTTTCGACATGGATGAATTCAATTCCTGCCCTTTTTTCCATCTGCACTCCCATGTCAGATGCCATTGTGTCAGTGCCCCTCTGCTGCCATCTGTCTCACAGCAACAACATGGAACAGGATATTGGTTGGAAGGCTCAGCCTCTGCTGCCGTGCCACCAACATCCACCTCTGATATCATGGGCAAACGTAATAAAATAGGAGGCATTGCTTTTGAAGCAGGCCTCATATTATATGCAACACACCAAACTGTGGTAGTTTAATAACATAACACTATGGAATTATCTGATCTTCCATGCAAAGCATGGGATTATCAGGGATGAGTCATTGTTGGGGACTCTGTGCTCTCCATCAGCTCTTAACCATCGGTGTTAAAGAGGCACAGTGAAGCTGGAAGTGAGCTGTCTTTGTGGAGACATAAAATGAGAGCCTTGATCACTGTTATTAAAGAAGGGGTGGTACTTTTAGTTAACACTGATGTTCAGGCCATTTCCAACTGAGACAATTTGTTATTTCTGTACACCTCTTTTCTCCATGGAAGTGTTAATTGTATATCTGGTCAAATGAAAGTCACCGAAAATTATGTGATGTGATTTACACAGGTTAAAATATAATTTTGTGTTATATTTGTTAGATAATTCTTTTTTTCCCTTAGGAATTTTCTGTACGCTGTTAAACAGTTCCAATGTTGAAAATTAAAAGGAATCTAATTCCAATAGCCTTTTAAAGGGTCCATTTATATGTTGAAATGTTTTGGAGGGAAGGAAAATGTTTTTCAGCATTCAAAGAGTAGACCATAACTTTCAAGTTCAACACATCCTTGCCATTATATGGCAGGGTCAGGGAAATTAATCTAAATGCTTGAATGTTGGAGAATTTTTTGGAAAAGCCTTTTTAAAACAAAGATAATTTAAAGGTCCTCTATATGTACCATTTCCTTATGAGAATCAATGCAAGATTATTTGCAATTTACTATCAGTGATTTTTGTGATTTTCTTTCTCCTGACTATATCTTAGATTATCTACTTTGCCAAAAAATACTTTGAACAGTGAAACTGGTATAATGAAATATATTGGAAACCAGATATTTTAGGAACAGCTGATAATTGTATGGACTGGCCTGTATTGTCACTGAGGTCAGCACCATTTGACACCATACGGTGCGTAAATATTTGTCTCACAAAATAATGCAGCCAGACTTGATCTGTGGGATTATTTCCTCAACTGATCCAGCTATTTTCTAACAACAAGATCCTTAGCTAGAATGATGGATATAGCTCAACAAAAGTTATGAGCAAGCTTCTCAGATTTATCCAATTAATGCTTAGCCCTTTAGCTTCAAGATCTAATTTGTTCCTTGATAATACTAATTTTGCTTTCCTTGGTAGACCCATCTTATTTTACTCTGCCCTACCATGCATTCATGTTACAAATAGGGAAGAAAATACATTTTAGACAGCCATCTTACCTTATAGAAGCAAAGAATTATTATTTTGCCTTTTATTTTTTTAATTCTCTACCTGCATAGAAGTCATCAGCTACAGGCACATCATGCTATAACCCAGAAAATCCAATTATATGTTTTATTTTGATGATAAATTAAACAGTATGGAAGAATTAGTTTGGAAGCATATGTGTTAAACCACGTGGCTCTTATCATAGATTGTTGTTGAATTACAGAGGTCTTTGGGAAGGTTTAGAATCATGTCGTCTGAATGATACTGACCGCTTACACTTTTTCTATGGCAGACTGTAGGGTTTTTTTTGAATCTTTTGGCTTGTGAGGCAAAGCAATCCGTGTGGCTGTGAGAGACTCGTGGAATAGATGTTTTCTAGGTTCTTTTCTAGGTGACTGTCAGAAATACATCTCTAGAGATGCAGGTGGCTCCTTTGGCTGTTTTTAATGCTGTTTCTATGTTTCACAGGAATTCCATTTTATATAAGCATCTTAATCTCAAAGTCAAATGCTTTTAACATATTATTAATGTTGCAAAGGGAGTTTTTTCGTAAGGTGGTTACTCTTTCAAAATTAGTATCTGTTTCCAAGATGTATTTGCAGACTTCTTGCTTTTCTTCTATTTGTCTGTTGTTTAAAAAATATAGGAATAGGATCATAAAATTTACCTTCATCTCTGATCTCAGCAAGCTTATAGGCATCTTGAAATGGGGATATCTAATGACGATGAGCGACAGCTTAAACTGTTTTCCATGCTGTTGAATCTAAAGACATGGAAAGGTCTGTTCCTCCAAAATAGTGCTTTGAAATTTCGTTAGAATCCTATGCTTTAAAACCAGAAATACAGAGAGGATTTTCAAAACATAATCTCCTGCAGATGCTTTTCTGAAATCTGTCCAAATCTGAAACTTTTGACACCAAATATCTTCAGAAGGGGATTGATTTTTGAAGGAAATGAATTTAAAACCTGAGTGTGCAGTTACACGTACAAATTTTTTAAATATCCGTAAGTGTAAATGTATGGATTTTCAGAGGTAAAGACCAATGCATATTATGGTCTGTGAGCCAGAGAAGCGGAAATATATAAATCAGAATCCAGAAATTCTAACCTAAATTTGTGAGAATTTAAAAATAAAGCTTAGTACTAGTTGTTTCAGCATTAATTCTGCAATGAGAGAAAGGACGTCCAATACCCAAATGGTTATTAAAACTGGAAAAAAAATTGAGAGGCTGATTATTCATATAGGAACTATTTTATGTAACGATCTCATCCTGAACCTAAACCAAAATAAATGAATAAGCATGAAGAGGTGACTGTGACTTTTTTTGGTTAGGGTTTGGGTTGTGGTGGTTTGTTGTTTTGGTTTTATTTTGTTTTTGTTTTATTCATGTTTTTCTTTCTCCCCTTTTAGCTGTAATGTAATGTATTTTCTACAAAAATGTCACTTTGAAATCCAGAAGGTATGTTCTAGATACGTATGAGAAGTTATAGTATTTCACAATTAAAACAAGCAGCATAGCAAACAAGATGGAGATCTTTGCTCAGCTTTCAGAGGTTTTGTGACCTTAGCTTGAGAAACGCAGCTGCAAAACACAAGTGCTCTGGAGGGACAGGATGATGGTTTGTTTTACAATCTTTTAGTTTATTTAGCAAACTAAAATAACAGTTGCTTTGTAGTCAACTTTGCTGGACAGATAAACAATAGTGACAATTTCATATGATGTATATAGACAGAAGTGGTTAGCTGCAACCCCTGAGTGATGGAGCTTGTCATATTCCCTTCTCCAGTAATGCACAAGGTTAGAAATCAATGCCTTAATCATGGGCAGCTCTGGGCAATTCAGATATATCACACACAAACAGGCTTCTAATTACATTTAAGAAATACATATCATACATATATAAACTGACATAAATATCAGAGTGGTGTTGCTAGCTGTCAAAATGGATAAGTATAATTCCCTCAGTGGCCCTTGACAGGTTCAATACCTGCTACGGAGGTGCTATGAACAGCATTATACGGCTGATTGAGTTATGACAGCTCTAACCCAACAGGGAAGCGAGGCAGGAAGGAATAGCCTGGGCTGCAGACAAATGATGATAAAGTGATCACTTTAAAGAACAATCTCCATAATATTTCATGCTCGCTGCACGGTGTAAAGGCAGCTTTGACTGCGGGGCTAACTGCTCTATCAATTGATTTGATTCACTGCTGCAGCTACTCCCAGTCATAATATTTCAAATAAATGGTACCGTGGATAGAAATAATATCTGCATCAATATTAACCCTGAAAGGACTAATGGACACAAGCTATAATTTCCTGGACACCCTAATAATGCATTTTGACTGGCCTTGGCATGGAATGATTTTTTTTCCTTCTTCTTCTTCTATTTTTTTAATATATAAAAACAGTGTATTGTTTACTTAAACTTTCCCTTTATGGCAATGAAACAGCTTTGCAGCTGAGGCTTCATTCACAGCTTCAAGTCTAGTTTTAAAGAAAATTCTACTTGGTATTATGTTTAACTCTTTATAGTGTACATCTTATTAAAATTACAGTAATTATCTGAGAGAAAAAGCGTGATAAGCATTTGTGTGTATGTATTAAAATATTTTGTTTGCATTTGTACATACAGAAGGAGGTTTTACTGCTCAAGTTATTTGCTAAGATTCATTTAAAACAAACAGTAAAGAAGCTTAAAATTAATTATAAATGAGAATGGAGTCAACAAAGTATATTCTGGAAACACAATGAACCAGTAAATTCTAATGATTATACAGGATGTTAGGGTTTCTTTTTCCCTTAGAAATAATAAGTACTATGTGAGACAGGCTGAACATGTAAGAAGTACAAGTGAATTTATGGGTTCATAACCTTAAATCAAACCTGATTTCTATTTTCCATGCAGTTTTTCACATACTCTGCAACATAATGGATGTTTATTCTGTTCTTTCATTCATAACACCCTGCTGACATTTAAGTCCCTTTTAAAGATCTGCTGTGCTTATTGTGAATCAAGTTGACGTGTATAAATTGTATAATTTTACTATTGTTATTCTTTTTCCACTACTTTCTTACTACTTGACCATCTTTGGATTGTGAGTCCTTAAGGTCAGAGTCATGCCTGTGTATTTAGGAACTGTGTAAAACAAGTAGTATTCATACATGTTAACAAGAAATAATCTGGATGGGTTTTAAAATCTCTTTCTCTGATATTAGTTTGTATCTAGATAAAGATTGTCCTTATCAGACTCTATTTTTTCTTATTTGTCCCTTAAACATTTACCATAAATCAGAGAGGGAGATACTTAGGTTTGAATCTTGTGAGGTCTCTTTTTATCTAAAGCTTAAGTAGAGGTATTTTATGAACAGTCCTTGGTGAATGCTTTGACGGCAGAAGTGGTCTTAAAAAAGTTTTAAAGGACACCAATTCATAGTTTTCTAGAAGTTGTGGGGGAAATACTGTATTTCTCAGAAATCAGAATACAACCTGAAGTTTTGGAAGGCTGTCTTGAATCTAAAATTGAAACTGAAAGTTGTAGAAGATCGACATTGACCTAACAGCTATTTTTTTGAGTCTACTATGTCACAAAAGTACTGTGTTTTCCTTCATTTTGGACCTGAATACACAGGCAAGTTCTGTCATACTTGTTGCTTGCTAGCATGCTTACCTACAGATCAATATCAAATTTTACCGGAAATGAAGGCACATAGCTTTCATAACGTGTATTTTGTTGTTATGCATTTTCTTAGGATCCTAAGACAACAGTCCAGATCTCCTCCCTGTATATCACTACTCACTGCTCCAGTATTTTAATAAGTGAAGACACATCTTTGCTTTTCCAGCTTGCTTTCTCTTTCTTTCTCCTCACATTTTTTTCTCCTCTCTCACAATGCATGATGCTTGTTTTGTTTCTCCATTTCAATCTTTTTCCTCTAGTTTTATACCCATCTGGTAATCTTTGGATACTTCTCTATCTCTACCCTAATTATGTTGAACTGCTTTCTGAAGCTGTTCTCTATTCAGTTTCAGACTTTTGGTTCCGGTCATTTGGTTCCTATGAGTCTATCCTTGCTTGGCTCTTCATCTTCATTCTTCTCTGTCTCTGTGTGTATCCTGTGCTCCCACTTGGCTAGTCTTTCTTCATGTTGTTGCAGAGTTATAAACATGGTCCCCAAATGCAAACTAAGCCACTATCACTAGTTAGAAACCTCACAGATCATCTCCCTTCTTTGAGTTAAAAGACTGACTTGTCACCATCTAATGTTTCTTCACAAATATTCAATGTATAACAGTTAAAGTAGAGCTCTGAACATTCACTGACAGCTGTTTACAACAACCAAATTTCTTTTCAGTGTCTCTGTTGTTTGCAATGTCCAGCAACGCAGTCCTGTTGCTGTCTGTCACTGTTCCTTAACCCAGTATTTGACTTGGGCTTAAACCTTTTGTGTGTCTTGAAATCTAGGCCATAGCTTGAGCTTGTTGATTATTTTGGAAAACCATTTCTGAAAGACAGCATGCCCCGTCCATTTTGTGCAGCATAAACTCTTCTCCAGATTCTCATCATCCTCTATTGCTTGTTGCAAACTAAACTTCACTTGAAACATACAGTCTTGTAGGTGATCAGAAGCATTTTGCAAAGCCTGTTTACCTAAACTATTTATTTATTTCTTCCCTTATTTATCCTACATTAGTTCCATCACACTGATAGTAAAATACTTGTTTTCATGTTCACTGTTTCCTCTCCCATTCTCTATCATCCTCCACTCAATATCAAGACATCATTTGCCTCACCAATCTTGATGAGTTACTGGTCTCTGCCACCCTGTCCCCTGTTCCTATGAGCATTTTTCTTCTTTCTCAATTCAGTCCGGTTACAGGGAGCTTGCCATTTATGCCTGCAAAGGTAATTCATTGTTGTCTTTCAAAGCCCTACTAAATATCTGTTAACTTTAGGCCCAAAAATTCACAATCAAGGTCCCAGCTTGAAATTTTGCTAAAATTTGCTAGATATGGGTATTATATTTCGTTCTACTCCTAGCAATGTTGTCATCTTTTGATGTTGTTGTACTCTCCAATCTCTTTCTATCTTTTCTAATGCTTAGATCATAAGTTATTTGGAGTGAAGACTGTCTTTTTCAGTATTTGCGCAGTATTAAACATAGTAGCACTGTAGAAATACACGTAATTAAGAAAATAATATTAAAAGTAACTTCTACATCAGAAAGAGCTTCGAGACAGTCTCATATAATTAATAAACTAAACTCAAGCAAACAAACAAAATATTTCAAATATGAACTATTCCACAGTAGGGCCTGAGACAATACCAATTTCAGATGTGACGACCCCAAAACCAACTTCTCAACTGGGCTGGCAATGTGCTTTTCAAGACTGATGAATTATGGAGCTGCATCCATTTTCCAGCTAGTGTAGATGAAGTGTAAATACATGATGATAACTGAAATGCATCCCTTTACAGTATTGCAAATGGGGAGGTGGGAAGACCCTCAATATTTTAAAGGCCAAAGAGAATCACGGGAGCAGCTTTAAAGATTAATTCTTTCTGTCTAGTTTAAAACAAGATTAAATTAGCTTGTGTGAGCTGCTGTTAGCAGATGCACTATTACATTATGCATGATTCTTGACTGCTCATAGCATGAACAAACTGCACAGTGTTCCATTAGTGATTTTCAATGCTGTGCTAAGCTTTAAGTCACATAGACAGGCCATTGTATTGGGTTTACTTTGTGGATGTGTTTTCCAGGCAATTTCACAACCTACCTGATCACTGTTATTGATTGACTGGGTTTGAAATGGATAAAAGAATTAACCTGTGTAAGGGTAGCAGAATGGGGTATATACAGTATCCTATATACTTAGGAAAATCAATAGTACTCTAATGTAGAAAATTTAACCAGACAAGGCAAAACCATCTTGCCCACCCGCATCAATCTTCGTGCTCCCTGCTGTGTATACCATTCTACTTATACAATATGTGTATGCTCTTATGCTTTGAATGTGTTTTTTCCTTGGACAATTCTCTTTCTATTATTCTCTGTAACCTTGTGAATGTACTGATATGCAAACTGTAAAGCAAACTGAGGAATTACTGAAGAGATGTACTTTTCCTCTCTCATGTCCACTTTTGAGGGGAAATACAGGCAGCTGCACTTATCTAGAAACTCTAGTGATTCATCTTTAGAGATGTAGTCACATTCCTACTTCCTCTCGCTTACACTCTGGCCATCTTCTCCTTCTGCTAGTCCTACTGCATGCCTAGGACACTTCTGCTTTCATTCATTGTGCCCTGTCCTACCTCCAGCACCTTTCATTCAGGCAGTAGGCCTCAGTGATCTCCAGCTCCCATTTATGACATTTTCCCACGCTCCTCTACATTACATGGGATGAATACACACACATTTTTGGTGCCATTGTGTGATCATACTGATTTCTCCTACTTGTCAGATAAACAGCACCAATTTTTTTTTCCAATTAATCTTCCCAGTATTGCGTAATCAAATGTTCATTAGCAAAAACTTAGCAAACCCAAGCTTATATAACAATTCTGTGGAAATAAAACTAAGTTATAACTATTTGAATTTTTTTACCAGAAATTCAGCTGAAGCTAGTATCAGAGACGTTATTTATCCCCAAAACTGAGGTAGTGAGTTTTTGTGTTTTACTTTTGGCATGTAATTGGGATCGGGAAATGAGTTTTAGTACAGCTTTGGTTGTATTATGTTTGCTCCCTCCAGCATCAAGAGGGCATTAAACATACCAAACTTCTGGCCTTTTGGGAATTCCTGCTCTCCTGGCCAACTCCTTTTCTTTCTTGGCTAACTTTCTTTTTTCACAACCTCCTCTAAAGGAAAAGCTACCCAAAAAGGCATTTTTGCCTCTTCTTTCAAGGATCCCAGGAAACTTCAGGAGAAGCAACAGTGCTATTCAGCCTGTGCTCATCCCACAAGATGGAAAAGAGAAAGACAAGAAAAAAGGGTTCTCAAATGCAGTTCTAGAATACATTTCTGGTCTACTACTTCCAGGATGAAATTGTAACAGTAACCCATTTTTATATTAATTTAAAATGCAAGTGTCTAAGTGTCTTTTTTTTGTACAAAAGTTAGAAATCTCAGCATTTTGTTCTGTTCTGAAATTAATATTGCTTTGAATTATTTCCTGGAATATGCAATAAATTCATCAGTAAACTGTACTAGGAGATTGATTACAAGGAACGATATATCGTGAGCTGATGCAGTCTTTGTCTTTTGCCTAAAGCTGTATCCAGACTTGCAATTTCTTATGGTAAGTATTCTGTCATACAATTTTTCAGGGTTTTCTCCCACAGCCTATAGGCATTTTATCTTCTGTAGCTGTCTGAGCCAGCAGCTTGGGGCTTGGAAATTCTTCAGTAATTTCAGCACTGATGGTCACTCCAACTACGCCCCTACTCTCTGTAGATTTTGCCTTTAAAATGGGTGTTAGAGTGGTTGCTCACTGAGCTAATGTTGTGTTAGCTAATGGCTTTAACATGAACTAATAAAATTACACAAAACTGGTAACATTCCTTGGAGGTAAAATTGATTGCAGAAGTTACTACATGACTTCAAAATGCTATTATTGTTGTTTAAAGAAACCAATAATTCAAGACCTGTTTTTCACTTGTGCCAAGGGACATAGAAATAAAAAAAAAAAAAACCATATCAATCACATGGCTTTAGATATGAACTCTTTCTGCTCATATCTCTGCCCAGACAGGATCAACTTGGGTGGTAAGGTCAGCAGGGTGACAGACAGAGCTGGCTAGTGGTGTCACTCCTTTACCAATGCGCTCCGTCCAAGCACTGTGGAATTGCTGCCAAGTCCCAGCATGGCAGCAGCAGCACCGACAGAGGAGTTAGCAATATGCAACATTTGAGACCATTGCAATTTCTAAGCAATCAATGTAAACAAATGTTCTCAAAGAAAGCAAATACTTTGTTCAAAACAAGACTTGCTATCCACATTAAGCAGTTGCAGAGCAATATAGTAGATACTGAATGAAAGGGCACTGAAATTTTTTATTGCTAGGGGGAAAAAGGTCCAAATATTACTTGGCAAATTACTGTTTGCTAGGGGCTCTATTACCAGTTGAACGATCATTGGTCAGCAAATTGGTCACATTATTGGTTAGTAAATTTGAGAGTGCAGAATTATTTATTGGTAAATTAGAGATGGCAGAATTATTGGTTGGTAAGAGAAGAATTGCAGTGATTTGTTAGCAAATTAGAGATGCTTGTTTTAGTCTGTGGGATAAATCAAGGTTGGTCAGATATTGGAGGCCAAATTAAAGATGGCCATATTAGTTATGGTTACTCTGGTGAATGCTGAAATCCTGCTTTTTGTGTTACAAGCAAGTAAACATTGGGAGGGGTTGCTTGGTTCTTTTTTTGGTTTTGTTTTTATTTTTTTCTTATTTATGTTTATATTTGCAGTTTTTGTGTGTGTTAATATGTAAGTAAGCACACAATTTAGTTCTCTTGATTCATAGTAGAATCATGTTAGCTGAATCTGTGCAGAGTGCCAGGGGACTTCTGAAATTTTTTCTATGAAATAAATATTAGAGAAAGGTGTTAGAATGCCAGAACTAAAATCTGAAGCCTTTGCAATTCCAGAGTTAAGCTAGTGCAGCACAAGCAGTACAAGTTACTCCTCACTGGCCTGTAGTCAGCTGGCACCAGGAGAAGGTGGTGATGTGAATCCCTTTCCTGAGAGGCTGCCTCACTGCCAGCTGAGAGTTGTTGCCCTGCTTTAACTGTCAGTAAAACGAGATCAGCAAAGACATGGGGCAGTAGTGCCTTCGTATCAGGAGTTCCTGTGAGGTGTGGGGATTTGTGTGTGTGGGCAGTGGTGACTACCTACTTCATGTCTTGCACAAGAACTAAACCACTACGCCAGGGTCAAAAACCACCTATTGTTACCATGCAGTAAGGGTTTTTTTTTCCTGGAGAACTGCAGCTGAAATCACCCTGCTTTTTTAGACAACTGTGAAAGCAGTATTTTTTATCTCATTGATATCACAAATACATTAGTTTTCTATTGAAACAAAGTAATGCAGTGGAAATTTTCTGGCATTTCCATATTCTCAGTTGTGTCTAGCGTATCTGCTTTCTTTCCCTTTATATGCAGAATTCCATCTTGAAAGAAATCCTGAGTTTGTATTTTGTATTAGAGCCATTTGGTATCATTCTAGAACGCTGAAAGAGAAATGCTTTTTACCTGAAAACTTTGCAAACAATGCACAGAACA
Organism: Penelope pileata; assembly: GCA_013396635.1. Lineage (NCBI taxonomy): Eukaryota > Metazoa > Chordata > Aves > Galliformes > Cracidae > Penelope > Penelope pileata. The sequence continues at coordinate 2,220,982 of WBMW01000889.1, forward strand.
CAACAGTAAAACAAATCATTTTAGACTTTTAACAATGCTGAAGAAAGTAATAGTATATTTATTAAGAAAAGTCCATAGCTGTTTATATAGCTGTTGAATTCTATGTACAATGGAGACCAATGCTAATTAATCAGTTTTACTTTTCCAAAGGGACAATTCATAATTGTTTTGACAGTAATACAGATGGAGTCAGGGAGGATGTATTTTAAAACTTGAGGAAAGTCTTAAATTTTGAAACATTAAAATTTGCTTTTTATATGAACTCCTGTAACAACAGTGCCCCTACCTTTCTTGTCTACTAATTCTGCCAAAAATGATGTGTTTATTTGGAAACAGTAAAGTATGTTTGACATTTTTAAGACACAGCTAGGGGGGAATTTTGCAAAAGTGAAGGGGGTGAAAAGGAATTTTTATCCTGCTAAAGTAGCAACATGATCACAAGATATCGGGGTTTTATAAATCTCCTGGATTGAGATAACATATGCTGCACATTTTTTGGTATTTTCATGAATCAAAAAGTTAGAACTTGGAATACAACAGAGCATTTCAGTAACACAATGATTGTTCAGTGTTGAGTCCACATTGAACTGCTCATCTGGAAAGTTTTAGCTGAAACCATTACAATTAATTAGAAATGGTTTAACTATTTCAGAAAAAACATAATGATAGGGCTCCCCATCACCCTGGGTAGATACCCTTATAATCTGCTCTCCAGAAACGAAGTAATCCTATTGGTGCCAACCACATTTTGCTCTCAGCTCTGAAGATCAAGCAGGCTCGCAGTGTATGGCATCTCAACCCAAACTGTTGCACTCTTCAGGGTTTTACCTCTGGTGATTTGTTTCAGACTATTACGAACTTTAGTATCTGCATCAATATCTGGAGTATTGAATTGGAACAAGTTGTCTTCAGTTGCTATTCAAAGGTAGCATGAGACAGGAAATGTAAATAAGGAAAAAAAACAACAGCAAGAATAAACTGAAGGAGTGAAGATGGTATGGAAATAAGGCAGGTCAGCGTGGATGGCATTGTTTTTGTTCTCCCAGGAGAATCTAATAACTTTTAACAGAAAATAGCTTGATGTAGAAAGGTGGAGGCAAGCCATTAACCTTTCATTAGAAAAGACTAGGCTTTGGATCTACCTCTATTTCAAGTGAACATAGGTTTTATGAGAAATCGTTGGTCATACTTTCAACTGGTAAAATAAAATTTAGAGGTAGGTTGATTCCTTAAGCCATTTATCTGAGTTCTTTCCAAGCTCACTGCAGAAACTGGGATAAATCATTCTGCTTTGGCTCAATGTATCTACCTCCCCTTCTAACTTTTTATAACAGACAAAATCATAGTTATTTACATCTCTTCAAAAATGCATGTTTATTGTAAGGTTGGTATCAGCAACAGTATGTTTCCCAATATTTATTAATACCATGAGTTAAAAAATTAATAGTGGGAGTCTTTACAAAAAATGTAAAATTTAAAATGAAAGTATTGAAAACTTCTATACAGGAAATTTTTGTTCCAACTATAATATACTTCCTTTTTGCTGGTAGTCACTCAGAACAGCGTAAATTGAGAACTCTGGTTTTAAAAGCAAGTATTCCCGAGCAAATCTACGCCTCTAAGTATTTAAGTTAGATATGTTATGTGTTATTGTGTCCTTTGATTAAAAAAAATTATATAATTACCTCTGAAAGTTCTCTGTACTAAGTGCCAGTTTTATCTCTAACCATTCTCAATGTGTGCTTTGACTGATTTACACAGTGTATCTAATAAATCACTAGAAATGCAGTGTTTTGTTTATATTACAAATCAGCATTGTACAAAAATCTTTTGTTTAATCTGCAATAATTTACCATTTGTAATTACAAAATATTTGCAATTCAATGGTTACATTTCATAGAACATCCTGTGTTGGAGGGGACCTATGAGCATCATCAAGTCCAGCTCCTGACTATACACAGCAACCTAAGAATTAAACCATGTATTTACAAGCGTTGTCCAAATGCCTCCAGAATACCAACAGGCTTGGGACCATAATTGCTTCCCTGGGGAGCTTCCTTCCAGTATCTCTTATGTATCCTCTCATGTATCCATACGTATTTTGAGAAAACATTTGAGAATTTTCAATATGATTGCAAGATATTTCAGAAAAATATGGGAACCCTGCAGGGGAAATTGGAACTAGATGATCTTTAAGGTCCCTTCCAACCCAAGCCATTCTATGATTCTATTAAAAAGACGAAGAGAGATTCACTGAATACTATATGGTTCTGAATTTGGTCAAATCTTCATGAGTTCTATATATCAATAGGTAGGGTATTTTCTTCTCATTTGCAATTCTTTTTTCTTTCATAGGAATACACAAGTAATCACTAAAATCTGAGAAAAATCAAAACTTAGAATGCAGTAACAGCAAAATAAAGTTTTGAATTTAGTGCCTGAGATACTTCAGAAATTTTAACTTCAACATTTGAATGGAATAACATAGAATGTCTTAGTCTGACATACATACTGAGATGATAAAATAATTTCTAAACCAATAAATAAATGTAAACAGATGCATATTGTCCTTTTTGCCAATTGCAGATATTTGGAAAGCTAATAGCTGTTTGAGTTGTGCTGTGAATGAACTATTCTCCACTGTAGGAAGAACAAGATCTTGCCAGGATTAAAATACAATATTTTTCATTTTCACTATGAAGAACTTTTTCCTCTTCTTTTCTTCATAGCATAAAAGGCCTTTCTGTTCTTTCAGTGGTGCAATCTTTGCCCTTTTATGGGGAAATGGAGTTTCTGCTCCACTCACCCATCACCACCACCCAGCAGCTGTGCCGTTTCTGTGCTTGATCTAGGGGAACAGTTGGTAAAGGGGCTGAGAAGAAAGAAAAGAGAAGTGTGTGAGTGTGCATGCACATACTTTTTCACAAAAGAAGGCAGGAAGATTGGTGATCCTAAGAAAAACAACTCAAAACATCTCACAGGTAGAAGTAGGAGCATTTGCTAGTCTATCTGTGTGACCAGGAAGGAATTTGAAAGCTTACATTTAAATGGCTTAGGCATCTGCAGTTGTATGCCAAATGCATTTGCATTTATGCATTCAAATATACAATTTAGTCTAAACATAGTCTGCAGTATCCTTTGAGTCCATTCAGGTGTTTCTGTCAAACTGCAGTTTGTTAAATCAACAAGTCTGGGCACAGTCTTCATTTTTTCAGTTATGCTTTCAAATAATATTCATTCGATGCATTCTTCAAGCTTTCCTAGGTAGACTTTCACGGGTTTGAATTTTGAATCTGGAGACTTGAGGATCTAGCGTGTACAAGCTGTGTACTTGGAGGGCTAGGGAGGAGAAAAAGTCCCTCAGCACAAGGTCATGGTGGCTTGGCTGGTTGTGATTCACTGAACTGAAGAGTGCTTGATGGCAAATGTGGAATAAGGGGCTTGTGTCCTCACTGCCAGGACCATCAGCATGGACATGTATTGTCCATGGTAACAGGCGTGGATGAATGCAAAAGGGAAAAAAGATTAAAGATACTCATACAAAATAAGTATTATTTCACCTCTAACAAATTCTTTCATGTTAGTAGATAAATCCCATCTGCCATTTATTCTGTTTCAGTCATTGTCATTACGAATCTGGCAAGTTTCATAAGTACTGTATATACTGTGTTTTGGCTATGTTCAAATACATGTCTATACTACTTTTTTTTTTTTAAAAAAAGCTTTTTAAAAAGATGCATACATACCATTTCAAAAATATGCAAATATATTGCATTTATCCTTTTAAAAAAATTGGCTGAAGAATGACTTCAGGCAGTGATGCACTTATGTTCATGTAATCTGTGCGTTTTCTTTAAATTAAATGAGATTACTTTCATTCTGTGAAGCAATAAGTAAACTAAAGCGAAACTCCTTTGTAGACTGTTTTTATGATGTCCTAACCTTAGTAAAAAGAAAACTGGGCCAACTAGTTGTTCTTGCCTTTTTTAAAGTTCCTGTTGGCAGCACACTGATGGGACACATTAATCTCAGTATTAATACTGAGGAAAAGGGGCTTAGAGCCTAGGATGAATAAATCATTCTAGAGCCCATTTGGATGAGTTGGCACCTTCCCTGTTACATTGTTGCTGCATAAAAAGGCTTCTCTAAATGTTAAAGGGTTGGATAACACAATTGACTGATTGCAAAATTACCCACAATAATTTTTGAGCGTTCTGCTGGGGGTAGGAAGAAATGGGGCAGGATGGTTTGAGCACCTGTTTTTCTTCAAAAAATAAACATTGTCATGAGCATATGTGGCAAGCCTGTGAGCTGGTACTCATAAAGAAATGTGCAGTGCTTCTGGCCCACAATGCCTTGTGTAGTTGTGGTCACTGAGACCAGCAAGTAGTGTTTCCGTTGTAGTTCTGAGGTATTTGTAGACCACACGGAGAAAGAAGAGTAGTTGAAATGCATCCTCTCATGTTTTCACTTCATCAAAATTTTTGGAGGTCCAGGGACAGGACACATTTTTTCAATTCAAATTGACCAAAAGTGGATTTTTCTATCTTTCTCTTGATGACTACCTCTGAAATATGCTGCAAGATGACTCCAAAAGTGGCTGCTGACATCAGTGGAAGATTGTCATACAGTAGTAGCTAAACATTTTCGATGGCAGTCAGTGAACAGTCAGTGAATGCAAGAATTTACACTGTCTTCTTTAGGATGTTCTTTGACTGAAGAAGCACCTATTATTTGCCAGGCAATAATCAAATACTTAAAATAGGCATGTAAAAGAAGATTTGGGGAATAATGCATGCTACTATTTAATAAGCATTTCACTCCCTCATGAGATGCACTGAAGTGTAGAAATCCAAGCTATATCACTATATTTTTAACTGACAGAATTGCAGTTGAGAGTTATATTTTCTCAGTGCATTTTATTCATAAAACAGTCCTGTTTTATAAACACAGATTGTGTTTAATATAATAGATGTAATGTGCAACAGTTATTTTGGATAAATTTTAGTTGTTAGATTGCAGAATACGAAGTTAAAAGAATATTGAAACAAGAAAAGTGAAAAACAATATGAAATGCCTCAATACATTTCATTTTCAATGAAATAATAGAATATTAATTTACCATTTGTAACCTAAATGGAATCATTTGAAAGTTATCAACCTGTTTGTTCATGTGCTGTAATAGATGGAAACATACTTTTTCAAGTTAGCCAGTTGCCAGTGAACTTGGGAAGAAAATGCTGCTTTTGTGTACGTGTTTCTTGTGAAGATGTTGGTTATCACCAGTTTACAGTCTGAATCTCAAGCAATGAACACTATTGGTAATGCAACACTGACAAGAGTGGCATTAGTGAGTAGGCATGAGCCACTGGTTTGTTTGCTTCAGAATGTGAATTTCCAAATGAAGTGCTACTAATTTAGCTCATTCCTTAGCAGGAGAACATACCTCTGTACTGACACAGCATCTTATTTCCTTTCCACCTCTTTTCTGCTCGCCCTGTTTCTGGCCTAGAGCTAAACTTAAGTACAGGGGCTTGTGCAGTGATCTAATGTTTCGTTCAGTCAGTCCAGGACAGATTATGAACAGTATAAGTGTACATATTTCTGTTCACATGCTTCCAAATTGAGTAGTTTATATTAAAATTACTATTTTTAGAACACTAGTTAAAAAGAAAAAAAGTTAACTTTTTTTTTAAAAAATCTTCACTTCTTAAGTCATATCCTTAGAGCATACATTCACCAGCTTGTGAACTTAAACTTCACTTACTAGTATTTCTGTAGATTTCTTATACCTTTGGCCTTCTGACTCTAACTTATTACAATAAGTTAGGGAAATACATGATGTAATGACTGATATAAAAATAAAGCTCCTGTTAGGTATAGCACATTCTTATTCGCTTATTCTGTGTTTACTCTGTGATATTTGGAGATCATAAAATCTGTTTGTAGGGACTGGATAATGTTTGTCATTTTGCACTAAAGCAGATGATAATCACCAGTCTGTTTTTCCTTGAGGTGTAAGTTGTTATTCTCCATTTCAGGAAATCCTACAAGGATGTTCTATTGCAAAGAAGTAAAATTGCAAGCTCAAACATCTTTGAAAGAGCACCAGAAGCAGACCAACTTCACGAAGCCTAGATCAGCACTACTATCCCCAGGAAGATATGAATCTTCTCAATTTAGAAGAAAAGCTCTGTTCTGTGTAGCATGATAACCCTGCCAGGAAACAGAAGACAAAGTCTTGCCTGATCTAAAACTGCAGAAAGCCTACAACTCACAACAGAAGGTAAGTTCAAACCAAAGAGAAAGTAGCTCAAATTTTTTGATGGTAATAAGAAAAACCAGTAATTCTCAAGTGATTTGAAGTTAAATGCTGTTATAATCAAAAATTGCTTTCTGAATTCCTCACTTGCTTTCTGTGTTTTCCTGATGGGAAGTGCTAACATATGCATGCAGTGGTCTCAGTGCATCATGTGTCACATCAGATAAGTTGTATGATCTTGAGTCTCTGTGGAAGAGCACAGGATTAATGTATCTTTCATCTTAAAAGTATATGATATCTGGAGCTCAGTTCCACTCACTACCAACAGGAAGCTACCACTTATGCTATGCTATATGACTGCAAGTAAAAGTAGGCCCAAAAACATAGTTAATTGCATAGTAACTTTTGTGTGAATGATAAATGTGTTACTGCCCAGAAGCAGCATGTAGTAGTCTCTCTTACATTGTACCATTGAACTGCAAAGTGTCGTTAGAGTCTTGAACTGAAAAAACAAGTAAGTGTAAACACTGTTGTTTTAATATTTAAGGACAGATCCTCAGCTAATGTAAATTACTGTAAATTGATTTTATTTTATTGAATTTATTTTATTTCTTAGAAAAATGTACTATTTTATTTGGTCATGCACCTTAGGAGTTATTACTCCTGCCCATTTATATAAAATATCTTGTGACACATATAATAATATAAATAAGGAAACAGGGTAGATGGCATTCCATTGTTTCTGTTTCTCCTTGTGTTAGTCCTGAATTTGTTCTAAAATAACTCTGAAACATTTCAAATTAGTTACTGTAGAAATAAATATTTGAAAATCACTATCTTTCTGCCTTTGCCTCTTTGGGCAGAAGAATCTGCATTTAAGACCGCTCGGTTGTTGCTATGTGCAGCAATAAGTTGTGGATTTTGCCTGCCTTTGCAAGGTGGGATAGTGCAGTCGTGCAAAGGAATTCCTGCAGTTTTAAAAATGTCTCCAAAGAAGATGCTGAATATAGACCTCTAAGTTATACGTGGAGCGCTGTGTGTTTCTTGCACACCCTGTGGAATAACCTGCCAAAACTCTAGATAGGAGAGAGTTGTTGTGGAGAGGGTTTAAGGGAATCCACAACAGTCAGCCCCAACAGCTGCAGAAGGGCCTCAAGTAAGTATAATAGTCCCTGTTAGCAGGTGATTTGTTATTTTTACGTTATCCATTATCTGTATAACTTCACCATTGCTACATTTCAAAATGGAGTGTGCAGGCAGGGAGCCATGGCATTTTGTCTTACAGTAGCTGATTTGGTTTATGAGAGTGTGTTGGCAATATTAGGCAAAACGCGTCAGCAAACTCCCCCTGGAATCAAAAGCATTCCAAATGCTTCCATGAGCAGAAGTCTTCATTGCACTCTAGTTGATTTTGTTGGTAGTGAAGTCTGGTGGTAATTTTAAAATGTTGTGAACAGGTTTACATGCATCAAAAAAAACTAAGTGCATGCAAAGCAATACCTGAACATTTAGGTTAAACGCATCAAGATAGAAGAGTGTTGTGATCAAGCTAGAAAATGGAATGCGAACAGAAATAGTGGTTTCAGCTTACCAGCTACAGGTCTCCTAACCTAAATTATTGTAGTTTTTGGATTTAAATTCTGCAATACTATATTTGGCTTTTCCAGTCCAAGTCCACAGCAAATTACAAATTACTTACATGCTGTGCTGAGACACACACACAAAAAAAGAAGGGTAGGAACAGCTGCTGTTGGCTCTGTAGTTTTGCTTCGACTGATTCCTAAATTCAGCCAACAAACACAGTCCTCCTCCACTTGTAGAGCTTCTGGTTTATCTTGGCCCGTGCAGCCCTTTGTCTTCTGGCAAAATTTCATGGGAATCCTCATGCAAATACCGTTTGATCTTTACCAACTCATCTCAAGGAAGAGTATCCTTGTTTTAGCTACCCTTCCTCCTCTGCAGGGAGGGAGGGGGGAAATTGTGTGTGAGAAATCAACTGTGTACAGGTCTAGTCTCATGAGCCCCACGAAGTCTTGAGCAGCTGTGCTCTTCAGTGATGTATTTGCCAGGGTAACCACTGACTAATATATGTAATGGGTTCTTACTATATTTTGCATCTGTATTTTCCATGCAGTTTACTCAGCACTCTTAACCTTTCCAGCACTAAAGGACTGCAAAGACCTCTTTTTTTTTGTAAGTTCAATGTGTTGCCTTACAGGAGTAAGAATCAGCATACATCTGTTTGGGGAAAAAATGTCGGGAGCTATGGCACTTTCCTTTTGATGACTGCTACCCATGCGGACCAAACTTTGCTGGCAGCTTATGTGTGATCTAATATTGTCTCAATCTTTTGAAATTTTGAATCAAGTTCTCTAATTTCTGAGTCCAGAATGGCCCTCAGATTGAGGAAATAAACATCAGAGAAAACAGAAAAAGATTAAAAGACCAAAAAGTCTAAGTCCCTCTGACATCAAGATTTACAATGAAACTTGCCCTCCTACCTCTCAGATACACACTCAACCATCATCTGCTCAATTTCTACACGATTTCTGCCTGGACTCAAAACTGTGTAAAGTAGAACTCAGCAGTTTTACATGTTTTTCTGCCGTCTCCCATCTTTTCTTTCCTTTTTTTCTTCCTGCACGCTTTTCTGTTTTAAATTGGCTGCCTGACTTTGGTTTACAGTCTTCTCCCTGTACTCTTGCTGGTCCATATGTACTTTGATTTGCTGTATGCAGCATGCTCTTTTTCTCATTATTCTCACTTTTGCTGTTTCCTCAAGCTGAGATTCTGAATATTCCAGATTAATTGTTTCATCCCTAAATCAGAGAATTCTGTTCATCTAGTCAGTGTCTCTTTTTTCTGATAGCAAGATGGCGGAGCCATTGAAAACCACAACCAAGAAGAGTAGGTCGAAGGAGGCATGGGAATTTTTAACAGGGGTGTGAGAAAGTGAAGAGTTTGAAGAAAGTGTTTGTGGCAACTTTAACGATTTACCTATGAAGAAATAACATCAAAAATGGTTTGAATCTTTTCAATAATAAAATCAGAGTGTCATTGTGGGTTGTACGTGAGAACCTATTATAACAGAAAAGCGTTCAAAAACCTAATATTAATTATTAATAGAAGTGAATAAATATGCAGTGAATTTTAACTGTCAGCTATATCTTGAATTCAGCTAAACATCAAAGTTTAGGTTTTGGAGGATCTGACTCAGAAATACTCATTCTGTTAGTAATTTGTGCTATTTTTTAATGACTCTAACTCAGTGCTCTCAGAAAGTTGTTTTAAAAACGATTTTGATTTCAAATATCTTTGACTAGATGTGTATCCCAGAGTCTGAGCTGTGTGGGGAACATATTTTCTATCTTACCTGATGTTTTGAAAAGACAGCCTGAAACTTACAAGTTACTTAGATATTGTAACAGTGGCAAACAAAAGGAGCCTTGGAGCCAGCTAGTCAAAAATACTCTGTTCAGATTCTGGAGTTAAAATTAAAAATTGACAAAATCTTTTTGAAAAAAAGTCATTTGCTATTTGCTCATTTAGAGTGGGAAATTGTTAAATGAAAAAATAATTATTAGTGTGTGCTTCCTGATAAAATTATATCTCTAGGCATGTCAATAAAAGGTGAAATGCTTCTATAAAAGTACTTTGGTCACTAAAGCTGTCATTTAAAGCATTTTTGCAAACAAACTAATTCAGCAGCTCTGATTCAGTTATACTGGTGGCATCTTTATTTTCCAGGTTGGAGGAGGAATTGGATGCTTGTTTCTGTGAATATACTCCTACCATAAGTGTGTGGGGTGGGACCTTATTGTGGGTCAAATGGCAGGGTAGTCTCAGGCAGTCAAGTGAAAAGCTTGTGAACCATCTGAACTCTCCTTAAACACCCTGATAAAGTGTCACTCATTTTTCTGGTTTAAGTAGATATAATGTCAGGAATTGTGGAACAGAAAAGAAATGCAAGAGAGAAGGGTATGATTTTAAGGTTGGGCCATCCAATCCAGGGAGAAAAAGACACCTAGGTATGGTTTGTTCCTTTCACAAATGAGTTATTTGTTCTTATTGTATCATTGCTTATTCATTTGGATTATTAACAGGTTATTTTTTTAAAACTATTAAAGCCTTGCCATTCACCTTCAAAACTGCCTCTAGGCATCTTTGATTTGTATGGTTAGCATTTACTCCCTAAGGTCTTATCGACCTTGGCAGTGTTACAAATCATATTTTCACATGCATGAATTGCCCTTGACTAATTTCTTCAGTACAATTTGAACATAAATAACGTGGGCTTTTTTTGGCACTTGCATTCTGTTTATTTCTTTATTTATTTACTTTTCACCTGCTTATTTTCAATAAACATGGTGTGAATAAGTGTATCATATGGAACACTGCAAAGTAAATCTGTATAAAAGTTTGGTTAGATAAGTGTTGTCTTGTGGGGTTTTTTGTTTTTTTTTTTCTCCCCTATTGTGAGTCCTTTTTTCTAAACTCCCTTTCAGAATCACACAGTTCACAGTGACTTTTGATGTTATTCTTCCCCACAGTAGTTAAGCATTTCTAAGAACAGAGTGAAATTAACTTTCTCATTGTGACATTGTGTTTATTTAGTAAATATCCAAAAAGATAAAGGTTCAGAAAGTCTTGGGTTCTGCAAAATTTGACTTCCAGTAAATAGCAAGTCAGGGCTGCTGATAACATCAGATATTATAGGTAGCAACAACTCAGTGAAGAAATACAAGGACATAACGAAACTCCAGTATCAGTACCCAAGCATCGAGAAAATACCTTGTGCTGTGTCACCCCAGTCACGTTTAGCCTGGAAGTGCAGCATATGAGCTCTACAGTGTTAGGGACAAGAGACAAAGCATTTCCCCCTTTTGTTGCAGACATAGGATAATAAACTGCCAAGCTATGCAGCTTGGCATCAACAGAGAAATTGATAAGAGTTGGAAAGCAAGATTTCTCAGTGCAAACTCAGGCTTAACTACTGGGTCACTATAGCCTTGTGTGTAAAGGGAAAGCACTGTATTACAGAATGCTTTAACTGTGACAGGTCTGAACATTGTTAGCAAATTGACGTGATCTTGGTACTTTCTGAGACATACTAAAAATTCTAGTAGAAAGCTGATAGCTCTGTTTTTAACTTACCTGTAAATAAGCAAAAGACAGTAAGATTAATCCAATAGCAAATAATTATCACGGAGTAATTCAGTTTTTTCAACTTGTTCCTATTAACATACTGTAAAATAATTTGCCTGGCATCTCTGATATGAGGGTTGTTCTGAAAGTAATGCCTCTTATTTTGTTATGTCGGCCCATGACATCAGAGGAGGATGTTGGTGCTATGGCAGTAGAGGCTGAACCTTCCCACCAATATCTCGCTCCATTTTGTTGCTGTGTGACAGATGACAGCAGTCTGACCAAATGGCATCTGATATGGAAGTGCAGATGAAGCAAAGGGGTGGAATTAAACTCCTCCGTGTGGGGAAAAAGTGGCACTCATTGACATTCATTGTCCCTTGCTGAACATTTATGGAGACCAAACAGTGGATGTGAGCACGGTGAGGGGTGGGGTGTGTTTCAGCAGTGGTGACAGTGACAGTGGCCACCTCCGCTGGTGCAGATTGTTATGAGAGCAGTATGCAGGCGCTTATTCATTGCTGGCAAAAATGCAAAGCTAATGGTGGTGGCTGTGTTGAAAAAGAGTGTTTTGTAGCTGAGAATTTCTCTATCAAATGGCGTTATTGTGCTCTTTGTTGTAGTTTCCATGGAAACAAATAGGAGGCATTACTTTCAGAGCGACCTACGTGCTATATATGCAGTCATCTGTTTGCAGATGCAAGGAAGTGACTGCTTCCTTAGTGTAGTCACTGGAAAAAAGTGTGAAGGTACTAGAGGATAGTCTGTCGCTCTGCATATATCATTAGCTGCTGCACAACTCTGTGATGTATTTTCTATGTATAATCTCTGGGTTTGAACAGGATTTTTCCATCTCACCTGGAGATATGTCCTCATCAGACATTTTCCTGACCTTTGGCCAAAATCCTATTGACAACAGTATGAGTTTCGTTGTCTAATTCTTGAATTGTGTTTGGGATGAGAACAATACCTTCAGTTCCTGACACCATTTTCAGAAAATCTGGCAGCACTCCCAGCACTGCCTCACCAGCTATGGCTGCACTAGGGTCCAGGGGTGGGAAAGGAGTCTGCCTCGGTTGTTGATTGTCTGCACTGTGCCCTCAGGAGCAGAGCTCAGCAGTACATGGGCCTCGGTGACCTAGCTATCTGAAAGACATCATAGTAACTTTCTCACTGTGTAGAATTAGCACCTACGTAATAATGAAATTTAGTGTTACATGCAGAACACACGATATGAAAGTAGTACTTAATATTACTGACCAAGTATTTCAAGCAGAGAAAAGATAATTTCAATGGGGAGCCCTTAAGCAGCTTTCCATTGTTGAATTTTGACAAGGACCCTTTCTTTCTCTTCTCTTTTCAGATTGAAGATTTTGATTACAAAATATTACTGCATTTTTTCCTTAATTACGTTCTGTGGACTTTCATCTGGATTCTATCAGTTCACTATGTCATTTCCGCTGATGCTATCTTTCAGAATTTTTGCTTTGTAAAAAGTAAAAGGTCTTCTCTGTGACAATCTAAGCAACATGAGCCTGGAGGCAAAAGTCTCCTCTTCTTGATATGCCTGTGTCACAAATACGACTTTCTGTGAAGACTGAAGCTCTGATCTAGGGCATTGCAACCTGACTAGGCTTCAGCCTAAAGAGGAAAGGCTTCAGCTCAAGGAACAACTGATCCACTATGATTTTCAGTGTTAGCGTGGTTTACTAAGTATTCAAAGGTTATGCACTCCTTAAAGCACATACATAGCTTTAGCTACCATATTAGGAACTCATGTTTGTTATTTAAGTTGATATTTAAGTTGAAGTCTTTGTGAAAACTCTTGAGGGATTCTTGTATTTGCTGTCTGAAGTACTTGCCTGTATGGCACATGTATTGTTCCTTTTAGAAAAGGCATAGGATAATAGAAAGTTGGCAGTGGATAATTTTCTAAGGATGTGGCATGCTCCCCATTTCACTGCTTTCCGGCAGTTTCAGAGAAACAAGAGGATAAACATAAAACAGATCTTCCAACCATAAAATGACACCTTAGAAACTCAGAGAAAGATCCAGTCAAATCCACATGCATTCAAGTAAGGGTCTTATGTGTCTTTCCATTATAAAACTCTGAGAGAAAGAATATTTTAGAGTAAGCAGCTTTGATTGCTGTGATTTAGTGGAAAAATATTTTTTAAATCCCAAGTTTTAAGTATCTGGCTGGGATGAGAGCGGAGATGACTACATCTCTATCTGAAAACAATTGCAACCATTGCAGGGAAACTAATCCTGGGTCAGGAGAAGCATCAAATATTTTCGAAAACCTAAGTAGTTAGACCACTGTCTGTTATAGATAGGTTGCCTCATCAGTGTTCTGATTCAAGCTGGTGTTCTGTCTTCTCCTCCTTTCTGTTGTTACACCAGGCTAATCATTTACTGCGCTATTGTCAAGGCAGACAAGGTGACTTTTTCTTGTTTTTGCATTACTTGAACTTACATTATAAGATTATTACACACTACTTCCCATATGCTCAATGTTAGAGCTAATCCCACATTGTTAAAGTTATCATTGCCTATATCTATTACAAAGAATTCCGACAAAAAATGCATCAATATGGTTCGTCTACCATATAGATCAATCTCTAGATTTGTCTTCATTACCTTAACTTTGCTCTCACTTGACAATAAGAAGTTAAAATCTGAAAGGATTTGCAAAAGAAAGCTATATAAAATTTTCACCATGTTTTCTCACTTCTCTGTTATCATACTGACCCACTGCTCTTTGCTTGCTTGTGTGTTTGTTTCAAAGCAGGTCTGACAAGAAATCATATTTGGTCAGAACTCTGTAAGTGAAGACCGTTCCTAATTGCTGTGTTACTTTAGGTTAAACACTTTTTTTTTTTTAATTATTTGCAATACATGCAGCTCTTTAGCTATATCATGACAGAAAGTTGAAAATATGTACTGCAGTTATATACCTCTGCTCTAAGAATTGATATGGGCTCATGAAGTCTTGCTCCCTGTAGTAATACACTAGTTACTAAACAGTTTGTTTGGAATTATTGGGGTTAATCCAGAAATAATGCGCAACCAAACACAAACCAGAATCTGTATTTCACAGAATTTTTGCAAACTTACATTTTTGTGATAGTAGGAATAGAGTTCAATATGTGTTCCTTTTGGTTACAGGAAACATTTGTAGATCTGGTAAGTTCTGGAGTCATAATGTGCTCATTTCTGTGCTCTCCATCTGACCATTCTTAACACATATGCCCTCCTAGTACATATAAGTATGGAAGGAATATTTGACAATTTTACAGATGGGAAATTGTCATTTGCCCAGGCCTGCCCAGGAAGTCACAAGATTCAAGAGGCTTTCTATCTCCCGTTTCATCCTCTAAGTCACAGCGTCTTTCCTCCCTAATCGTGTGTATTTATCCGAAGTGAGCCATGAAAGCAATGTGCTTGGTTCCTCTGTGAAGTAGATTTCATAGATATAGAATAATTGGCATGTTAACAATCTTTTACAGTTACACCTAATTACTCAGGCTCTTGAATATGCATCACAGAACTTTTCTCTGCCTCTGAATTCATCAGTCTCACTGCTCAGCTTTAATTACTTTACTTTTTGTTTGATTAATTTGTATTGTAGCATTGATGTGCTTAGTGTTCTACTTAAAATAATTGAATAATGAAACCTTACAATTCGCTATCTGTAAATTTACACCTAGCAAATCTTGAATTTAATATTTCTAAGCCACCTAAATAAGATCAACTCACAGATGCCTGTGCAAACACCATCCTATTGCAGTCTTTATCACAGAAAAATAGTGAGCTTTTTTTTTTTTCATTGGGCTGCATGTTCTGAGCAAAAAGGCATAAGTGCTTAAGGTGGGAAAGCCTGGATCTGTTTTTGATTCCAAGATTCATACAACCTGACTGGGTCAAAGAGTTTTTCCAGGCAGTTTAAGTGATTTTCTCTCTGCAGACAAAATCCCTGGAATTTTCCTTTGTATTTATCAAGGTAAGATCCACAAAGTGTTTCGGAAGTCTCCTTTTATTTATTTGTTTATTTTTTATGTTGTTTCACCTTGTCCTGGCATAAAGTAAAAATATATTGATATTAACTTAGGACTGACTTTGATTTCTACAGATCTATCTTAACATATTAGAGCAGCATGGTTGCTGCCATTTTATCTTGTGTTTAAGCAAAATAGGGTTATCTGTCCAGAAGTGTAGCTGGACTGTCCAGGGGGATCAGCTGTCTTCTCTGCTATATGTAAATACACACAAAGGATGGGAGTGCAGGATATTCACAAGAGTGGTTGCCAGCACTCTATTCAAACAGCACAGTAACTGTTTTTCCAGTTGATGGAGACAAGGTACTGTAATTAAGCCGAATGGCGTGACACTGCACTGTTGGAATGGATTTCACTTCTTAAATTCTGTGGTCCAGAAGTTCACCATCACGGTTCTTGATTAATACCTCTTTATGCTGCTGAAGTGTAGTGTGAATTTCGAACTTTCTAATATTACACTTTTCCACATTGGTCTGTTTTTTTGAAGTGCATAAATCTGGCCAGAATTTTTGTTGAGGGACTTGGCATTTTGGTATGGAGCTATTAAATATAATGAGGTTTGAAGCACAGTTTGAAAGGCAAACCTATTTGTAGGTCTGATTTGTACAGTGCATCAATTATTTGTGCATCTGAAGTGAAACTATTATGTATAGAGGTTCTGTAGGACATGGGTCTGAATTACACTGTCTTTTCCCTTTTCATTCAAGTACTAATTTTTTAGTTCTGACGTTTAGGCTGCAAATTGTATGCGCCTGAGCACAAGTACAGCTTAGTTGTGACATACTGGATTTATTTAGCAATGCTACAATGCAACTGAAAAAACAGAAGTAGTTCAATATGAGGCTTTGTTTGCTGGTAGTGGAGAAATCTACTTAATTGTAGAGTCACTGGTGTTATGGGCCATATGACAAAAAGGGAAGTTGTTAAATTCTTTATGGTATCCAAGAAAACTGAAAGTGGATTGCCAGGGGCTAGCAGAAAAAACAGGCTAAACTTCAGCTATTCTTAATTTTGGCAGTTTTTTTTTGTTTGGTTGGTTGCTTTTTTTGTACAGAAATTTATAGCAGTTACTTTTAGTAGAGATCATCGCAAATACTAAATAAAAATATTTTTATTTTACACTTTTAAGTACATTTAGAACATAAGTATTTGTGGATTAATGTTCACTCAATTAATGTTGTCCGCATGTTAATAGATAATGATGCATTTAATTAAAGACAGCAAACAGTCCGACAGTCGTAATGCTTGTTAAGACAGGGTAAAGATTGCACTGGTGACTCCAATACTGCATTTTGTGTGTGTTGAAGAATTTGATTTGGAACGATTATGCTCTTTGAATGGGATGAGAATTTGGTATGCTGTGTATCTTAATATGTTTTCTGTTCATACAAAATGGTGAAAAAAGCAGCAGACCTGTAGACCCTGCAACACCCATACTTAGTTTTACGTTCCATTGTTCTGCATAAACAAAGCAAACCACCCCATAACAAAAATAACCAAAGATAAAATAAATGGATCTAAGGAAATGCAATAACTGAAACATCAATTATGATATCAATAAGAATTTTACTAGATTTCTAGGAGGGTCCTAAACACAGTCCTTTTCCAATGTAGATCTAGGCTAATACATTTATTTCCTATTAGCACACAATACTGATAGCTGAAATATATATAGTGGAATGTTTTCTCAGTGACATTGTTGACCACTACTGTGCTAAAATCTTCCCTTAAAGATGCATTGGAAAAAGTAAGAATAATGCATTCTGTTCTCCCGTGTCATTTGGCTGTATTAAGATTTAACAAAAAGAAAACACATGATACAAAAATAATGCATCCTCATCCAAGCCAGAAAACTATAACAGGGTTTTCACTGTGTGCCACAAAGAACGTAAAATAGCTTTCCACATTTCAACCCATCTGTTAGAGCATATCCAATTCAATGGGTCTTGCAGTATGCAAGGTATAATCTAGACATTTCATCCATGCTCTCTGGAAGAAGTTACTATTTCTGAAACCAATTCAGATATGACTAGCAATGTTGGCAAAACGTATGCTGAGAAATGCTACCATGAGTCTGTTGAACATTTTAAAGGATTGATAAAGAAAAGGTTCAAATATTGTAAGTTGGTAACAAATAACTTGATGGTGCAAAAGCTAAGGCCATTTTAACAGTTACAGAATAATAAAAACATCTAGCTGCAAATATTTGAGGTCAAATGTGCTTGTCAGGTATGTTTGGAGTAGTTCAAAAGTTTTGTGGTCAAGTGATTTTCTACGTATTTCATGATCAGGAGTGAATTTGTTTCCATAGATACAGGGGTATCTAGAAAAATCACCCACGTTCTGATTTTGCAGGTGATTCAGCATTCTATTTAAATCATATATCATTTCATTTGGAGCCATAAAATCTCAGTGCTCCTCAACAGCAGACTATGCAGTTTTAAGTTATAGAACCAAAAAAGTGTACATGATTATAGTGACTCACTTATTGGAAAATTTTTTGTTTGACAGAATTCTGCCTGTCTGTTGGTTGTATAGGAGGGGAAAAACAGGAACAATGTCGTTCCAGCATTATAAAGAGGTTGTGATCATGGAGGAAAGTACAGTTTTCAGTAATAGCATTGAACTGCAGTGGTTGAACCTCTGTGATGAAAATGACAACATTTTTCCAGTTTCATTCAATGGAGGATTTCATACTTCCTTATCAAAGTAAGGGAGGACCTAGTGATTCCATTCTTCTTATTCTGTAAGTGAAATACATCATCAGGCAGGTTTACCATGTTTAGGGAGCAAGACAGAGGGCTGAGGGAGAGAGTGTGACTTTGAAATTGCTACATTGTGCATTTCAACAAAGCTCACAGACTGTTTTCATTTAGTAGGTATTCTCCATTTCTTATGTTCCTCCACTAGTTACATTTACAGTTCTTTCAAATTTGGTATTATCTCATGCAGATTTACTGTATCTTTCCAGGACTTTCAGTGGCATTCTTTTCTTTAAATGTGTCTTGCTCAGTTATGCCAAGGTAAATACTAGCAGAAGTATATCCATGCTAGGAAATTGCACCAGTGTAACTGTAAGCTGGGATAGTTAAACAGCAGTGTGTTTAGACTTAAGTGCTTTGCTGGATTTTGGTCAAAACACTTTAAAAGTAGTGTTTAATTTTGTTTTTGTGCCAGCTGTGGGCCTAACTCAGCCACCTGTATACATATTTTATGCTTAGCCAGAAATATGCAACAAGTGTGTTCAAACCTAAGACAAGGGAAAGTCCCACTGAAATCACCAGGGCTTAAGGATATGCTTAAAGCTAAGCATCTGCTTATCCTCTTTCCTGACTCAGGTGGGACTTAAGAATGTGCTTAGAAAAAATTATTTGCTGAAGTTTTATGCTGAATAAGTAACTTTGTTTCTTAAAATGGCACTGAAGGAATTCTTATTTTGAACGTAACAGGAAAATTCCTAGAATCAGTCAGCCAAAGATAATTGCTATTTGGACAGCTCTGAATGCCCATGGTAAGAAAAGTACATTTTGTCCAAAGAAAAACACACCACTTTAAATCAATGCAACCTATAGAGCAATATTATTTTTATTAACACATATGCAGTAATGCTGAAAGTTGTTATACGTTTGACTCAACCCAATAATCGCACAATGTAAATGATATTCAAACAAGAGTGTATTACATTGCAAAGATTAATTAACCTGAAGGTTACTTGGTTACTTTACACTGTTCTTCAGGGCAAAAAGTATAATTTGCTCTAAGGTTGAGGCACCTTTACCTTGCCAGAGTAGTTTAAAATTGTTTTGAAAATTCTTTTGTTGAGGAGCAAGGCAATAAATTATTCCACAGGACACATTAGGTAGTGCAAAATTCTGCCAGTAGACCTACTTCAAAAGTTACAGAGCACACAATCGACTCTTGCTGGGCCACAAGCCCTCCAGTGGTTATTTGTTTCAGGTCAATTACACTGGAGAAGAATTTCACATGTGTACTGCTCAGGTGGGCTTCACGGAGTCACAAAGATTACTGGGTCTATCCCAAAGTTGAGATAATTCTTCCCAGTGCCATGCCTTCAGAAGTATTCCTACTCCATCTCATTTTTTAGTATTTGAGCTATTCTGCTAGATAAGTTTATTAAGCCTCTAGAAACCAATTCACTGCATGTTATTAAATCATTTTACTTTTCTCTGTATAATGAATTTATATATATTCTGTGCAAAAAGAATACCCAAGGGTCTTCAGAAGATATAGCTTTCTTTATGAAACCAACTCTTGGGTTACTTCTTACATGCTTGCAATTAGTCTCCATTTTCTAAATTCAGAGTGCGAGTTGTTTGCCCTGCTGGCCTTCTTGTCAAATCATTAGACCTCATGCTCTGAGCTCTTTGAAAGGCTTTTGGGAGGAATATTTATCTAGTACCAAAGGAATACACATTGCTGCATGTTTCATCTATGCAGACTGCAGGCTCAAAACTTAATTTTAGGTGTTTTGGAATTTGTTTTGCTCTGCAGAATGTGTTTAAACAAATCTGCCTGAGATTTTCCCCTTTCTATACAAAAGGCAAAATATTTCTCTTTTCAATTCCTTTTTCCTTTCTCACAGCACTGTTGCCTCTCTCCTCTACAGAGAGCACGATAACATATTTAAACAGTGCACAACATGACATTTTAGCATTAATCCTTAATGTTATTTTATTGGAATGTGTAAACATGTATATTTTTCACTGTCTCATACACCACTATAATTTCTTCTACTCAGTTAAATTCAGATGTAATTTAGGATGGAAAAATACATTTTAGAATTACACCTGCAGCATGTAGTGTTAGTACGACTTTTCCATAGTATGACAGTGATGTTTCAACAATCTATACATATTGATTTAGGCTGATAATAAACAATTTGATTAGGCTCTATCTATAGGCTGTCATTTCAATCACTGTCACTGGTCCAATAGAGTGGAAGGCAGCTAGCAGACACATATGGCAAGATTTCTCAAAATAAGAAACTCTGGCCTGATTAGAGCCCTAGGTTCAGTGAATTGGACAAGACAGCTCAGCTGCCAGGTTATTAACTCCCTCAGAAAATACTCTGCCTTTTCCCCGGGGCCAGCCTGAATATTCTGATCTGGATCGATAAGCAATCTCCGGTGTGTACAAAATGCCAGCTAGAATCATTTGTCTCAGTGCAGTCTCCTTACAAAGGATAAAACACCTGCAGTATATGGGCTTCTCTCCCTCCTCCCCCACCTTCCCCTTTTTAACTAATGACCCACGGAGAAGGAAGAAGTAACTGAATCTATTCCATCATCAGGAAGGCTCTCTCAGGTTTGCTTTAATGATCACAATGGCTACCTTTCAATCTTATAAAAATTATAACAGTCATGGTTTCCCTGTGGCATGTTTATGTAAGTAATGTGAACTGCAATGTAATGACAAGTGTACAGATGTCATTGGAAGAGGGCCCTTGGCAAGAAGATATCTCAGAATGTCAGAATTTTAATAAACAGCACACTGCTGGTAGGGTTCTCCTTGGTGGTTATCTTTTATATTTGTAATGTGTGCTGTGATCTGTTACTTAGGCCAGAGATTTTTTCAAGAGTATTTAGCAGCAGAGGATACCTTAAAATTGATTGGAGTAGAATAATTATTTTCCAGCGCTGTGGTGTTTGCCTGGTGTGGTACATATCTGCAGATTTGTTTGTACTAACAGTGGGCTGTAGCCATGTAACTTGTACTTTCTTCAGATAAGCATCAAAATGTGGAATTTTCATCTGAATGATGTTGGATGCATCCAAACTTCTTGGACCTTGGGAGAAAACTACTTCATAAGATGCCTTACACTTCCCTCTTTTGGTTAGAAAGTGTAGCAGAGAGGAAAGTGCAGTGAGAGGAAAGCCCCTGCTTTAATACTTCAACACTGCCACATTCTTCTTTCAATCCCAGGCAAAATTAAAACTGCAGAACATGCAAATAACATTACTAAAAGCCCTTACAAATAGAAGACAGTCTTGTTTTAACATCTGAAAGAAAATATGTCTTTGATAGAATAAAAATTTTGTCTGTGTTTTCATCTGAATTATGCAAAAATTAAGAGTCACAGGTGTTGAAACCGGTCTCAGAGAGTGGTCAGCTGCAGAGTTAACACAATGCAAAGAATTCCCAGGTCTTGATGTTTGTAATTTCAGAGTTTGGGTTCTGATTAATCCAGAACCCTTT
>WBMW01000889.1:2242718-2312025 GCA_013396635.1 Penelope pileata
TTTTTTTTTTTTTAATAATTAGGAAATTATATGTGCTTTCTCTTTCCAAGTTCTGCTTACTGGACATTTTTTGTGAGATTCAGTTCTGACTTCTTATATAATTCTCCAGAATGCTCTGAGACTGTACTCAGTATCTTCTTTGCTTGAATTTAAATATAGTAAAGGAGAGGGTCTATCTACCAATATATACCCTTGACTCAAAAATCAAATAACTGCAGAATTGCAGAAAGGCTGCAAACCTCCAAATTCTTTTCCCTCACTGGTCATTTATTAACATCTGGAGGCACAAGATAGAACTTCCCATTGTCCAAGAAGTGTATAGCATCATTTATCCCATCAAGAAATAAAATGTTATCAAGAATTAAAAGCTGAATCTCCTTAGCTATCTGCATTCAATATTTACTAGGTAAAGTCTTATACTGAATGTCCATCTCTGAGTATGGATTAAAATTCTTTCAATAAAAAAGTAGAGAAACATTTTAAGTTTATACTACCAACACTTGAAAAAGAAAAGCATCTCTGCATTTGCTCTCTGCCCTTTGCTGCCTGATGTGCCTTTGTCCTGGTTGTGTAAAGAAATTAGAATCCTGCCTTCCAGACAGTTTATTTCATATTTGCTATCCAAAACTTCAGGAAATAAATGATACTTTAAAAAAGCACACAACAATGTAAGGAGCAATTTTAATGAATTGATTTCTCAATGCAGAAAGTGCATTTCCCATCAAGACACGTATTAGAATGTTTATCTCAGGGAAAACACGTACAGTTTATAAGAAAAGCTGATGTTATGTTAATTCCCATTATTATACACCAATAATATTGAGGAAGATGGAGCAAAGTGCCTTTAAACCAAAGCGGATGACATTTTTTTCTTGTTTCCTACAGTTTTATTGTAGTGAAATATGTTCATTTTACCAGTGGAAAAACGCCCTAAATAGACAGCGTAAGAGCGATAAGATGTAACACTGCAGAGCACAATTTTAAAATGATGTGCTCTAGAAGGAAGGCTTTTAGACATTTTGGTTTATGTATTAAAACTTACCACAAATTTGATTGAGAATGAGCCTTTGATGGATATTTGCTGCAGTTATGCTGCATTAGACTCGATTTATCCACCACCTCTCATTGTTGCTATTGATTGATTTTTAAATTAGATGAAGGCAATCAGTAAATACCACCCAATCAAGTCCTAAAAACATACAGGAGATTAGACAATTTAGGGTAATCAATGAAAATATTCTGTGATTTGCTACCGCTCAATTTTGACCATAAATTACGACCATAACTTGCAAGTTAGTAAGCCATAAAACAAGTGGATGTGACAAGAAAAACTATAAGAAATGAATTAAGGAGATGAAGAGGAACCACTAGTGTTGTCGTTTAATGAGACAAAATTACTCTTTATACATATCTTGCATTTCTAGTTGAGTCTTGCCAACAGTAATAGAGTAAGAGAACTATCCCTGCTCTTCTCTCAGATTTTTTAAGTGTAAAAGCTGTTCTTTTGTTTAACAAATCAGTTTGAACAATAGCTAATTAATCTAATTTTGTTACAGCAAATAAATTATTGTAAGTTTATGTTTGAAACCTGCTGTTTGCTACAAACTCTCACCTACATCATAGGCACTTGCAAATGCTAATTTTAAAGTCACAGTTCTACATGGTGTTATATCCTACAAAGTGTAGCAATAATTGAACATGATTTTAGACCAACACTTTGAAGAAGCTGTACTTGTATGGTATTTTTTCTGTGATACATTTCACCTGTTTTCTATATTCTGACAACAGTCTCAGCAGCAACTAACAGTTCACAAGCCTTTAAAAATCTGTTTTACAGTTTATTTTACTAGTTGAAAATAAGTGGTCAGGATCTTTGTATTAATGAACTTTAGTATCTATTTGGTATTTCTAAGAAGAATCAATCCAATGTTTCTGTTTTGAAAGCAGCTTAGAAATGTATAAACACCATTGACAGCTACAGCTTTTATTGAAATAAATTGGTCAAATAAAGCAAATATTTATCAAAATCTTCTCCCTTCAAAAAGTACTACAGATGTGATACTGCTGATTAGCATGCAAAAGCCTATTTGGTTAACGACTTTATGTTCTTCTTTAGAATAAGGAAGAACATTTAGTAAAGGTGTACAAAATATTTTTGGGGAGCATTGATCATAGAAAGGGGTTAAGATATATGCCACTGGTGAGAAAAATTTGTGGGCTTTTTCCCATGCAAAACAGAAATTTGACAGATCTGCAGACTGCACAGTGAGCTCCCTTGAATGTTGATGAGAATTAAGCATAAGAGCACTATAGGAAGAATGAACATCCTGAGTACACACACACACATTAAATTAAATTATACAGAATATGCATTTGTAGAGCTTGGTGACAGAGCATTTCCTTTGCCAGGCCTTGACAGCAAAATGCACAGATGAAACAAATACTGAAAATATATGAATTTATATTTGCCGTGGTTTAATAAATGTCCAAATAAGACAGATTTCACATTGCAATGGAGAAGGCAAAAATCCCACAGTCAAAAGAAAGCATTAGTGATATTGCAAACAAAAGATTAATCAGCAAATACTGACTCCGTATCAGTGCGTGGACTCTTTGTGAGAGAATCCAGGATTAGAACATCTGGATGATTTTGTGTGGAAATGCAGAGCACTTGCTGTAGTAGACAGATGTCTGGCACTAGCTTAGAAAAAAAAAGAGTGAGAGACAGAGAGAGGTAGTTGTTCTTAGCTGATTCTTTTTTAAAAGTTGCTTCCTACAGCCTAGTGTTTTAAAACCAGGACTCACTTTTTCATGCATGTCTTTGGAACAGGGTAAGTCCATGCAAGTGCTGGGCCCTCTGTGGAAAGAAATTTCTCCTTGTCAAAGACACTTCCACCTGAATTCTGAAGTTAGGATTAGAAAATTGTCCAGATCTGTGGTCTTTCAGACTTTCCATGTTGCATAGTACAAGTCTTTAAGGCAATCAGGCATGAAAAGGAACTATGCAAGTCCCCAGCAGAATGGAGAAACACTCCCAGCTTGCTAAATCTTATTTAAAAAAGAAAAAAGAAAAAAAAAATTGAAATAGACTTTGCCTTAACTCTGGCATTATATCAATTTCTACAGGCTTATAAGATGTTAAGAAAGAAGTAAATTCAGTGCTAGTGATAGCTTTTGTCCTTTCAGGTAAATTTGTGAATAGAGGAAACTTCTATGCCTTACATCATTGGCATAATTTCTGCAAAGGATGTAAAATGAGACTGGAAGAGATGCAGTTCTCATAGCATTTCTCCCTTTGTAGGCACCATTATTTCTGAAATTTGAGATTTTTCTGTGATTTGAAATCTATTTTTAAAATTCATCTCCAGCTTCTTTCTAGGAGATTCTGGATCTGATCAGGCCTTTGGAAATCTGTTAGAAATTTGCAGGATAGCCAGCTAAATCAGGAAGTAAAAAAGCTGAGAATTTGGATGGACCCTGGCACATTTGCAATCCTGTATTTAAATACTTGCCTGAATTATATTTGAGTTGTAAATTTTCACTCATTTTATTTTTTTTGCATTCTCCCCAATTAATGGAGCTCAAGACAAAGCAATGTTTATATTTTTTTCAACATATCAAAATACCGTATTCAAACTCATGTTTCTTTGAGCTGAAAAACATATGTAGCAAAAAAGTAAATAACCTCTAGTAAAGAGGACAGGAAAGGGAAAGAAAAAAGAAATCTGCCTTATAACAAAGACAGGGACCTTCTTTGCAGTTTCAGATCGACTGGTACGGTATGATGTAGCTGATGTATTCAATATAACTTTTAGAATAATTGCCTGGGAGGTAACCAGAAGAAGTACATTTTACTTTATCATGGTACATAAATAAAAGGGCACACTAATTAATCATATAACTTACTAAAAGTGCTTTTTATTTTGCCATTTAGTATGCCAGAAAGATCATTTTCTTTAATGTATATACCCAGTATTAACATGATTTAATCCATCATCTTCTGTATTATGAAATTACTTTGTTTTACTCCGTGATCCAGCTGAAGATCATTAACCCACACTATTATCTAAGTCATACATCATTTGAGTGTATTACCTCATATAGCAAAAAAGCTACTTCCCTCGGTTACATGCTCCAACTAAGAAATCATTTTTTCTAGATGTTGCTGACAAGTGGAGCTGTTTCCATTAGAAAGCAGATGGTTCACTATTTCGATTCTATTTTACCTCCACATTTGCTCCAGCTCTGAGTTTTTTGCTGCCAGTCACCTCATTGTTTCCCTCTTGTAACATCTACATCATATATTCCAGACCTATCCATAAAATGTGCTAACCATCAAGTTGCCTTCCCCCATGACCTCCTCTTTGAAAGCCTAATGTACTCTGCATCCTCACCTGTTGTAAGTCAGTCTTCAAAAAGCAATGAAAGTGAATCTAATAATCCGCCCAGTAGCGTAAGCTCCCGCAGTGTTACAGGTGTCTGTTAGCTGAGTGCCAAAGATGTAATTTACACATTCAGATTTGAGGTTGGGCCTGAGTCACAACACTGGTGAATTCGGCTCAGTGGTGAATTTGCTACAGTAGAGCATTAGGGCAGGGTCTGCTCCTCTATCATGTCTTGCATTTGACAGTTATGGTGTTTATGACAGTTTGATATTTTCACCCTGTGACTCTACATAACACATGTTCTGCATGAATGCTTGGAAGGGGTCAGAAAGTAGTAGCCTGCAATGTAAACATAATTATAACAGAGTAGGTAGCAAGGGTCAATGTCCTGAATATGAGCATTATTTTGATTGTATTCAGTCAGCAATATATGAATGTCATCTTACAGTAGAGCTGAGAGAAATGCAGGCCTGGTCAACCAGACTTCATCAATTCAAAGAGAGGTAAATGCTTGAGATTTCTGAATATGATGCTGCTGAGTATGGTTCCCCATAATTTCAGGTGCTCAGATATTTCTTGTGTAACTAGCAATATCATCTACCTGTGTATAAAAGCACTGTTGTTTTCTGGAATACACAGAAATATGTTTCCTAAAAGTCTTTTCTGCACAATGCTCACTCATGTAGGAAGCAGCCATGGAGGCTAGTCTATATAGGAGCCATCAAAAAGTATACAGATGAGCGGATTGTCACATATCTCAAGGAGCTCGTCATTTCAGAGGTTTGTGTAAAAAGAGCTGATGTGCATGTTTCTAGGACTCCAAGCTGAGACCATAAGTGCTGAAGGCTTTCTGGTATGATATCAAGACTTTTGAGTGACAGTCCATGTTGGAGATGAAAGAAGGAAAGACAAGGTGGGAGTTAAGATTTGTTTCAGCTTTCTTTTGCATTTCATGTTTTCAGATGCTGATTAAGTGGATATTTTTTTAAAGGCTGCTTTCTTTGTACCATCTGTTTTGGGGACTGTAGTAAGCACTGAAGTGTTTTGGAAGAAGTATCCCGATGATCTAGTGTCTTGTTATTGCTACTGTATGATTCTATCATTTGGGGAAAAAAAATAGTCCCCTATCACTAGCTTTATATGCCTATTTTTTTTCTACAAAAGAGATATAAGATGGAAAGATTTTTTTGAGAGCTTTGGGAAAACTATATTTGTTATGTTAACAGCAAAGCAGAAACATGTAGTGCTCTTGATAGCCTGAGACTAGTTTTCATTCCCTTGGGATCTGCAAACAGCAGAAAATTACCTGCTTCTATTTGTTCAGTCTTTCCACAGATGTAGGAGAATGGCTTACTCAAAATTCTGTGTAGAAATTCTAGGCCAATTCTAATGAGTTATAAGGGGTTCTGGTTTAAAAACTTTTAAAAAAAAATCTAGAATAAACATCCAGTTGAGCCATTTAGATTGTTTTGAGCCAAAATAAAGACTGGATGGTTCCTGAAAATCTTTCTTGGTACTATTATATTAAGAAATAAATAATATTTTTAAATAGTTGCACTTCTTCAAATAGCCGAAGTAATTCCTGTTAGATTTCAAAATGTCCGTAGTTATCTCTAAGGATTTACTTTGAGAAGCAGGCTCTCTCTGAAGCAAGTGAGGATTGTAAGTGCTCACATTGCTTAAATAGGAAGCCACTTTACTAAAGATGAAATCCATAGAGGTAAATGATTATTACATAACATTCAGTTCTTCATAACATTCTGTTCTGCCATATATGCTTTGGTTTTGATCACTCTACGCTGGAAATGATACTCAAACATTGTAGTAACCTATTTAGATCTGTTTTACATAGTTTTTTGTGGTTTCTGGCACATCCACCTCAGTTTTTATGTAACTTCAGGAAGTGGGAGTTATTTTCATTGTTTTTTTTCAAATACTTCCTAAATCATGACAAATTTGCCATTTGTCATTACCTCCTTGTATTTGCTATGTATCGTCTGCTGTACTCGCTCCTTTATTCACACTGAAAATTGTTATAGTGCTTGTCAGGAATTAGCATATATCTTTGGGATGGGTATTTAGTTATCTTGAAGGACAGCCTGTCCACAGATCTTAAAGTGCATCATAGGTGGGATGTGATTTACAACAATGATCTTAAATAAACAGTTGCATTTTTTCTTGTACAGTTTGCACTGAAATTGTTGGAAGAGGAAGCTGAATAAAAGCCTGGAATAAACACGCTTACAAAATTCAAAGAAAAGATAATAGGTTAGCTTTGGTTCCAAATATCGTCATCTAGATGAACACCAAGGACAATGTTTAGTTATAGTTTAATAATCCGTGGTACAAAGAGTTCTGAACAAATTGGGGGAGAACATAAAGCCACAATATTAAGCAAATCCGAGGTGAAGGTCAGCCTGCAGTTACAAACCATGCTCAGTTATATTATTTTTAGTGATGACACAACATTTAAGCTATTGAACTTGGCACCACAGACAGTCATGCATATTGTACAGGGTGAGTAAGTATGTAATTGGTTGGGGTTGATTTTTACATTTCTGTTTATAAAGGTCATGGACTCTGGTTTACTCTCAGTCAGATATAGCCTCAGCATCCAACCTGAATAAACCTCACCTGAATAAACCTCACAGCCATAATCCAGCTGTAAATATGACAGGGCAAAAATAGTAGGTGCAGATGCTGCTGCTTACACATTATGAGCCAGGCTCCTAAAAGGGCATGGCATGAAGACAGATTATCTCCTACAGAAGGAGCTGGGTGCAGCTGTCACTGGGGCATTAGAGGTAATGCCTTTTTACAGTGTAGTCTCTGTTGCAGAGCTTTGAATGTCAAGCAGTTTTGAACTGCCAGAAATCACCAAACTATCCCGTTTAAAGTTAGCCTGGCCATGACTACAGAATCTGGAGTGTAGCCTGATCCATAAACAGCCTCACAGTCCATCACTTCATAGGCAGCACAGTTTTTGTGTAGCCCTACAGATAGGCACTGTGGAGGGCATTAATTGCCCTCTGTCCAAACGGAGATTTCTGTGCCACCACAAAGTTCCCCTAGGGCAGGTTGATAGCTATGATCGTGACTTAGTTGATTGGAATAACTATGAGCTTCTGCAGATATAATCTACTCCTCAAGCTATCAATTTATCATAGGTGTTTTTGACAGTCACTAACTGTTGTCTTCTGACAGAGATGCCCAAGTGGTTTAAGAGTTTCCCTCTAGTAAATTACGTCTGGACAGAAATGCTAGACTTTAGCTTATCCCTCTGAATGTCCCACAGAATGTGTTTTAGCATAGCTGTGACCCGCACCAATTTTTTCTGGTCTAGAAAGCATTTTGCAACTACCAAATGCTGTAGTTGAAAGTAATTATCAAAACATAAAAAGAATACAGCCAAAAAAAGTAAAGTACTGTGAATCATTGGTATGAAACTTTGGTTTAAGTACAAAAATAATAGTGGTTTTGCTTCAACAATCGAATTGCACAAAACCTCTATGAACTTTTCTAGTCTAGCTTTAATCCCTGCCTGAATGCTGAAAGTATAATCACATAGCATCATAAAAGTATCAAACTCTTGTAAAATAAATTGCGAACAAAACTCATAAGAAGGCACAGGAAACTGTAGTGTAGGATCTCGACAATTTACAACAGGTACCGCTCTAGGATTTGTGTGTGAGAAGGACTGTATGATGAGTGTACACACATTACTGCTGTTTATATAAGATGAGCAGAAATTTCACTTG
This sequence comes from Penelope pileata, assembly GCA_013396635.1. Taxonomy (NCBI): domain Eukaryota; kingdom Metazoa; phylum Chordata; class Aves; order Galliformes; family Cracidae; genus Penelope; species Penelope pileata. The sequence goes on from WBMW01000889.1 coordinate 2,250,862, forward strand.
TTACCATATGGGAATAAACTCTGTAGAGACTTAGAAATTTTATCTAGAACAGTTAGAAAATGCAAACCATTAAAAAGAGATAAAATACTAGGCAGTAGCAATTTGTTTGTAAAGTGTCATTTGCAATTATGAAAAGTGTTCAACTTCCACACGTTTTTCTATTTTCAAATAACAAATAACCTTTTAAAATTCATAATGAGGTATGAAATAAATGAAAGAGCACTGAAGGTGAGTCATTCATTAATCATAAGCAAAACAGGGTAGAAATCAAGGACACGGGAGCACAAACTGTAAAAGTAATGGGTTGCATAATCATTGCATTTATTATTAACTACATTATGTTTTTTGTGTGAGTTCTGAGAAGTTGATTTTTTTATGTTTACATGAAACTAATCCAAGGTAAATTTTATTTCTCAATATTATTTTATCCTAATGGTTGCCCTTTTTTTAATAAAGTAGAAGACATGAATTCTGGCTTGTTACATTGAAGATTTAATGGAGGAGCTTAGCAGGAACCTTTAGGTCTACTGTAACTTTTGATTTAAGATACTCCAGTTCTGACTAGAATGCACTGTTTCTTATAGTTACAACCCCTTCTTGTTTGTCATGGCAGATCTCCCATTAAGGACATAAATTCTCCTAGAATTAGTCTTTTTGGCCAAAATAAATTGTTATTCATATTTGGCTGTCAGAAAAAGACTAAGAAATATTTGAACCATTCTGGACCTTTATCCTACAAGAGTTCAATCTGCAGTGACAAAACAATGTGCATCAAAGTTGTCCACAATTTACAGGTGACTTTTGGTATTTAAATGGTTGGAATACTTCAAATGGATATTGTGATAATAACAATATCTCCCCTCTTCCCACTCTCCCCGTGTCATGTTTCAACTAAAAACATAAACAAGCTATGCAGGCGGAAGATATGCTGGACCGGTGACACGATCACTGAACAGATGCATTTCCCTGTTCCATACACATTTGTTCTCTCATCTGTGGGAGCAAGTAATTATTCTGCTTTTATTTGTTATTTCAGAATTTACTGGGGGAAAAAATGGGACCAAGAAGGAGTGAAAGAGGAGAAAAGTGCAAAATAAGAACTATGCACATAACTTACAGGAAGGTAATATTTTGTTTTTGACCCACAATATGATACTCATTCACACCCTTGTCAGTTTTGTGTGCCTGTATCTCTCTGTAGACCAGCAGTGATCAGGGTGAGCAGCCTTCCTGTGAACTGCATGCTGGAAATCCTGGCGTGGCTGACAGCTGAGGTCTGCACACCACCTTCCTGAGGAGCAGGGGGAGGCTTTGGGCAGCACTCTGTGCAGACTGCTCCTATATATATATGTGTGTATGCAGTCACATTTGGGTCTGGGAAAACCAGCTATGCTGGGTTTGGCAGTCCAAAGTAGTTGAACTTTTCTGCAGACAGAACTGGAGTTACCCAGCATTGACTCCATCCTCTTAGTGGTCATGGAGGCTGTGTCCATGCAGTGGGACAGATGTTCCCTCTCCAGGCACATGGAGTGCACTGAAACTAGGCTGCAGGTGAGCTGATGTGCCCTGGAATCTTGTCCTGCTATGAACTCTGGGGGTAGCCCATTTTTGCACTAGGTTCTGAAAGCCTCCAGTTAAATGGGCTCACGTTGTAGGACTTGTGCTCTGATGTAGCAGGAAGTGCACTTGAACTTCTTATTATTCCCGTGTGGTTGTCCTCACTGTCAGACACAGTCTCAGTGACTTTCACCCTTTAGTATGATACAGACCATGAAATACTGTAGCCCATGTTAGACAGGCTGTACTGCCTGCTTTGTGACTTGGAATCTACCTCAGAGCAGTCTTTGCTCATGCTTTTTCTTAACTATAATTAATGCATGGTTTTTTGGTGCTTGAATGAAATTTACCTATGTGTAGAATATAAGAGGCATTACTAAGCCGGTGTTTAATAGTGTTTAATACTTAGATGGAAATCATGATTTCTCAATATTTCTGTTAACAATCTATGCAATTTTAAACTTCTCTCTGCAATTCTGTCTTCAGAGGAAAAAAAAAAGTAATGGTTGATTAAAGGTACATGCTCTTTCTCCATATGCTTTCAATACCCTTTGAACACCCCCAGTGTCTTATTTTTTAAATTTCCTATTTAACTGATTTTCTGCCTTCTCCAACCTTTCTAAATTTTATAGATAATATTGGTGTTATATTCACATGGTGCTTTATAAGATACTATATATAAGCTCTAAAGTGTTAAAAAACAGTAATTATTGGTGATCTTCTTTCTAAAGAAATATAAAGTGCATGTTACTTAGTGACAAGATCTGGATGAAATATTCAGATTGGATGGCTTTAGAGAGAATAAAAATAGTGACCACACTTGCTTAAATTTTGTTATGATTTGCATGGTATACTATTAAGAATGAGGAGTTTGCCTAGGTCCATTAAAATTTGTGTGTACCTTTCAGGCCTGTAACTAAGAAGACAGATCCCCATAACATGTTTACCTTCATTTTAGATGCAAGTGGTTTAAATGTGATGCTCTGGTTTAGATTCCAGAGCAAATAGGTTACCTATGATATTGTCATTCCCAGAAATAGATTGCCCAGCACTGCCTTTCTCAGGCAATATGGTTAAAGGGTTCACACTGTCCCCAGTGGTCCTCTGCTTGACTGCTTTTCCCAAGCTCCAGATCAATCTTTAACTCCTCGCTTTTCAGTTAGGATGAAATACCATAGAGAAGAAAGAGAATGTAAATACTTCCAAAATCCAAATGAATATGTAAGATTTCTCACTCTTCCATCTTCTAAACAAGATGCTAACAACTATGAAGCCCATTAAGTCTTCTTTCTGCTAGACTGATTAGTTCTGATTTTTTTGAACCAGAAAATATTTTTGAGGTAATCTTTGAATGTTTTTGTAGAATGTTCAGCTCAGTACTAGAAATATTTTGCCATGGGCCTGAGCAGTCTGCCACAACAGAAAATGTGGAAAAAAAAATTGGTGCCATATCAGATTATTTTGCCTTGTTTGGGTACTGCTGCCCTGCTCCTGAAACTGAGCTGTGTCTCCTCTGTACCTCCCAGAATCCCTTATTGCGGAGCTTCTGTTCTGCTTTCAGAGACTGTTTTGGCAGCCAGGGTGGGTGGTTATACTATGTCCAAAAGTTAAAAGGTGACAAAAAGCTTGGCTTTTGAGGGGCCTTGGACTTGTTTGTCTCTTCAGCATATTTGAAATTGTAGTTAAAATATCTACAAATGTATTCATGAAACATATCAAAGATGAAGGAATGCATTTTAAGCTAAAGTCCTATCCTAGGTTAATGATTAATACTGTGAGAACTTGGTTTGGTATTTATTGTATCATGACACAAGTAAATTAAATTCCAAGCAAGTCATTATCTATCATTTTTTAAAAGTATGCAGTGCCAAATGATTAACTTCTTTGGTAGAAGGAAGTAAAAGTATGGGGGCAGGCAGTGCCCATGGAGATTAGTTGTTCAGACTCCTTTGTCCACACTCTGTGCTATATAAAGGGTATGATTCTTATAGAAGAAGGCTTCCTACGTACAACACAAAATGCTAATTGCTAAGTATGTTTTACAAAAAACATTTGTTTTCATTGCAGTATTTAAAAAAAAAAAAAAAAAGCTTGCATTTTGTATCTATTCCTCACTCGCTGTCACAGTAAATTGCACCTTCTGTCATCTACATGTATACAATGCTGTTTATTTACTGTGGAAATTACCTTTTAAATTATTGGAAACAAAGAACTGAAAAATCTCCATATCTTAATTCTTCAAGATCGGTTTTGACTTGCATTGAGACTTATCAGATAGTTCTGTGCTGAGTTTTATGCATATTCAGATTTTAATTTTATTTCTTTTTCTTTGTGAAATACAGAGCCAAGAGTTTAGAAATTGAAAGGGAATTTTATTATATGATAATTTATGTCTGTCCATCATAGGTATTACTTCTTGATACTTCTCTCAATGAAAACAGATGCAGTTGTAAAATTGGTAATTTGACCGTTCTTGAACATTTTCAAAATTCTACTTTATATCTACAAATGTGCCTAATTCAAAATTGATTTTCAGTGAACAAAGAAAGTCATTTTACTCATCTATTCTCCTGCTCATTTTCATTTTGGTCACAAATATTTCAGCACCTGTACCTATTTCTAGATCAATTCTTAATTATGCAGGAAGGACGTTTTCTTCACTAGAAAAATAGTTATTTTTCTTAAAATGTAAATATCATCTGGAAAATTCTACCTGAAATGTGAATGCTTCAGATAGTTACAATCAACTGAAATTCTTAGAATTTAGGTTAGAATAAACATACTTAACTATCCAATTGTTAAACCTGCAATTAGACTTCCCGGTCTGAAAAGACTTTGTGTTTCCAAATCTGTTTTGCAATTTCCATTTTTTTCATAGCAATCTAGTTAACATGTAGAGGCTCGAAGTTGTTTAATGTAACCTTTCTTAGATGACCAGATAGTACATGGCCAAGTTATGTAGGTACAAATATGTCTCAAGAATATCATCAAATCCATTTTAATTTTATTCATGCCTTGGAGATAATAATTTGAAGAGCTAGTCACTGCTTGCAATTAAGCATGGAGAAAATAGATCCGTCCCATAATTTATGTCTGCAAAGGTTGGGCTGGATTTGTAATTAATGTTTGCTCCTTTTAATGAAATACTCCAAAGGTCTGCACTTCTGTCATTCATGGAGGTAATTTTTCAATTGATTAGTAAAATAATACTTGAAAAGTAAATGCACCTGCTTTAGCACAGAAATGTCTTAGTCAAGTAGAGACAATGATTGGAGTGCTAAAAAAATGTCATTTCAATACAGTAGAGACTGGAGTTTTACTCCTCCAGAATTCAGAACTCCCACTAAAGAGGAAAAAGGAAAAGGTAATTAAACCTCCAACAACTTATTCAGCATGCTTTCATCCTCTTTAATTCCTCAGTGGTTTTCAGCATAGCTAAATACTGTTAGGAACACATGCCTGAACTATGCATTAGTGTAAGTGAAATATCTCCAGAAAGCACGCATTATACAGCAAGACATCATTTTTATATTTATTTACGTTAATATTTTTGGAGAGCGTGAACAAATTATTTCGTATTGCAAGTGTTTCATTTTCTAAAAACACAGAATATCATAGCTTATTTAGCTTCTATTCTGATTTTCGTTTCAGACTCAAACCTTTGCAAGTCTGAAAATGCAGCACTTGAGAGTTAGGGTCTTGCAACTGCTGTTTAAAAATGGCTTGTAAGCCTGTTTCTGCAAAGCAACTGCTACAAAATAGAATGAAATAAAATCAGCTACATCCATGTGCTTTCAGCGCGTAGGTAAGGATTTTGTTTGAATTAATCACCAAAGAAAGGACATTAGATGACTTCTCCTGTGTTGTTAGTTTAGTCATTTTGTCACAAGGGAAGAGTTACTATTCCTGTACTATTGAGACCTCACAGTATGGAGTGATGGTCTTTCTAGGGATGATTGTGAGCCAGACTAGGCAGAATGCAGAGTGCAAGCCAGAAGAATCTGTGCTAATTTTCTAGAGGGCTGCAAACACGGTGGTCTAAGAGGTTTTGAACCTCCTATCATTTGGGACAAGGATTTTGCTTTCCTAGAAAGAATCATGAGAAGTGAATATATGTGGTAAAAACAGCCTTCATCCAGTGCTCAGCCTGGTGGAGCACAGTAATCTGGACAGTGGAGCACAAGAATGTATGTTATCTGGTAAATGAGGGCAATAAAATCAACGTCTCATACTTCTTCTGACCAATATAATCACTAGATTAAAAGATAGCTTTATACCATATTTGGCAGACTACTTGCTAACAAATTCTGCAGTGACACTTTTAAAAACTGAGTCTGCTCGGTTATGGAAAAGGCATAGGCCTCTGTTCATTAAAATACCTCAAACTGTGGTTTCCAAATGGTTGAGTCTTGCTGATGAAATGAACTGGATTTAAAGGCTTGTTTCTTCCCTCAGTGTTTCTTCATTGATGTGCTTTAGGCAATGATATTTGGACCATGCTGACACTGGCTGGATCAGCAGGCAGCTGCTGTGAATCATCTCTGAGGTGCTCAGCCATCCGCATGCAATGAGAGGAAGCCCAGGCTGAACCAGGTACAACTTACACTCATGGTGGCAATACCATTTAATACCTTACTTCAGGACTCCTTCCCAATCACACCAATCTCCAAGAATCTACTAGTACAGAATGCCTGCATGGCATTTTCCTGTTCTCTTAGGTTCAAAGGTGCAAAGCAGCACCTAAAGACGTTTAAAAATCCAGACCTTGAACTTAGTGTAACTCCTATTAAAGTCAATGATGCTGAGTCAGATTAATTGTTTTTGCACACTAGAGAATCAAAAGGTGAAAATCCTGGCACTGATGATGTTTTGCCACTGACCTAACAGGGTCAGGATTTGATGCACAGAGGCATAAAATGACATTGACATTTCGTCACTGCTATCTTGGTTGAGATTCATAACAGTGACCCAGGAGAGAAAAATCTGCATAATCCATTACTACTGTACAACTACTCAGCGCTGTCTCACCACCTTGTACCTTGTTTAAAGAGGGGGAATAATCCATATTTTTGAGCTACCTTTATTTTAGCCAGCATGGAGAAGAATGGAAAAATCAAGAGATTCATTTTTCAATCACCTTATTTAAACCCTCTAAGTAAATGCTTGATTATTTTAAGTGAATTGAAATCAGAAATTTCTCTTTTGGAAATGAAGGGTTTTTTTCTTTCAATAGCTATTCTAAAATGTCTTTGTAGTAAAACTGGAAGGTAAAATTCAGATTAATCACTGTCTGTAAGTAAAGAGCTTATGATTAACAATATGAATAGTAAAGAGTGTATGTATAATTCCTTAATGGTACTTAATTAAATATTATTTAAAAGCCATCTGGAAATATAATCTTGGATAATCAAAAAATTGGGATTAACTGATTTTTGTAATGTAAGAGTACACTGCTATGCAGTAAATGCTCTGGTGCATGGTTTCGTTTTATTAGTCTCTGTTTCAGTCTAGGAGATGTTTCACAGGAAGCTTGCAAGAAGGTGAGACTGGCTCATACATTTAGGCCAGGCCTCAGAAGGAAGCTGTTTTCAGGGCTGAGAGTGTAATTCGATATAAAATCCTGGATGCATTTCCATATTTTCCTAACATCCAGGGGAAATTTGAATTTTGCTATTTTTAATTTGTCTTACTTTCGACATAACAAAACTATGATACTCAGCAAATGCTAAGACTGAAATAGTACGATAAATTGTATGGGACCATCTACGATACACTAATGTGATCTGTGGCCACACAAAACCAAAGTTCTCAGTGGGGGGCTACATAACATCAACATTTAGAGTCAATAAGCTGACAAAATACAACTATATTCTGCTGCCTCTCATTAAATTGTTTTCAAGATTTCAAATATAAAATATTAGTCATGCATTCTTAGTGCTAAAAATAATAGATTCCCAGTTCATGGACATAAGTGTACGGAAAGTGCCATTTAAAACTTGTGAAGGAAATAGTATTATGTGTAACATGGCAGCTGTTACTGTAGCAGATTTTTGATGATGTAAAAGAATCTGAACCAAATTTATGGTCAGTTAGAATGAAAAAAAAAAAAAAAAAACTTGTGATAACTTTACTGAATTCAGTGGAATTCCTTGAATTTTCTGAAATTGACAAGCTTTTCCATTGCCATTCTCTGTGTATTTCTGTAAATACATGGAGATTAACCAAATCAAAATCATATTCACAGAAACACTAAGAATTGCTGAAAAGGAAAAACATTCTCATCATATTGAAGAAGAAATTAAGTTCAGCAGAAATTAAATAAAACTGTAATTGCTTGAGGTTTTCCTCAGACTGATTGGATGACAGGAATGGCAATTTCTATGCCATTTCTTGATTAGTAAATACACAGAAAATTTGTCACCTCTGTCTTTTCTGTTGTCCCATGATAAACTTTGCCCTGCATTACAGCTTCTACCTGTTGTTAAGTTTCCAGGCAGAATTTTCTATCATATAACATGATTTTCTTGGAATCTAACATCTGTTTTGTCATAGGCTGCATGTTTTCCTTTTGCACCAAATGCAATTTACAGTGAATAATATTGTAAATATATACAGCATTTTTTAGCTGAGATCCCATGGTAACTTGCTAAAAAGAAAAGAAATTCATGGTTGCAGTTTAAGCCCACCTAGGAGAAATTGTACAGAAAGTATCTTACAGCTCCTGTTTGTTACAGGTTGCTCTAAATGGACTCAATGTAACTCTGGAAGCAGATGTGAAGCCCAGGAAAAGAACAGTGAAAGCATGAAACAAAGAGAAACTACCCAACAGTGAAGGTAATCACTATGGAGTTAAAGCAATGCTATTAAATAATGAGCAGTAATAGGTGACTGTCTGCTGTAAGTTGCCCTATAAAGCATCTGCTACCTGCTGCAGGCTGCAGGATTAATAGTGAAACATGTAATTTAGCAAAGGAGCAGGGCTTCAGTCTGTTTGGAAATTGGTGGCAAATGCTTTGCTGTAGGTTGTTGCATGCTTTGTGGACAGTAACACTGTCCAGTGCTTTGAATTGTAATTCTATTTTTATTTTTGATAAGACTTGGCAAGCTATATTCCTCAGAATGCTTTATTTGTCAAAATTAGTTTCCAATAATTCCATTATGTCTATTTCTTGTTTCTTATCGCACTTTGAAATACACATATTTTTGAACCCTATACTTTTCATAAGTCCATGAACTGTCATGTCTGGTCAGACAAAAGCTTGTTGTCCTTGTGATTCAAAGTCTACATCCTTTCAATTTGTCAATTTTGGTCATTAATTTTGTAAGACAGATTTTCAAAAATATATTGTATGTAGAGGGGGAAAAGAAACGTGGTTTGAACATTCCTGTTTGTGTCAAGCTGTACTCTGAGTGCGTATATTGGCTTCACTGGGGTAGCTTGGGCTTTTCACCCCTGTATGAGACCTTGGTATCCTATGAGATTTTTGCACTTAAACATCAAGGCAAATTTAAACACTGGCAATAATATGATTTTAACCATTTGTTTTCCTGTTAATATTAATGGAAATAAATAGGGCTAAAACAATCGTATACATAATATATTCTAGAATATATATATATGTATGTATATTCAGTATATATATGGTGAGGACTTTCAAATTACTCTGGAGATGTAAGGATTGTAAACAATGCATAGTTTTTCCTTTTATTACGTATCAACGCTGGTATAATTTAGTAGCAACTCTTTTTGCACAAATTTTTAACCTCTTGAAGTTAGTTTAATTGCAATAAACTTTAAGATAAGAATCAAGCCCTCTTTCTCTTTATTAGGAGCTTTTCTTAGGATGTGTAACATGTTTTCTTCCTGAATGCAGTGTAAATTTTTCTAAAAGAGGTGCTTTGCAAACAAGCTATTATGGTACTAAAGAAAACATTGATTAGTTTTAAATGGCAGTAACAATTCAAGTGCATGTAAAGACAAGTACATTTGCTTTTGAGGTTAAGCCTCTATATTTAATAATTGAAGGAAAAAATACAATAAAGTGCAACAGAGGAAGCTTCTGTAAAATGCATTATGCAATAATGTATGACTGCTGTAACTACAATTGCCTTACCAGATCATATTATGGTTTCTAGTTATACTGTTTTTTAAAATAAAATATTTCTTTATTACTTTGTTATTTGGAAATATTTTTATTTTGAAAAGATATATGCTCTGTTTGTTGATTTGGGAAATCTGAAAACTCAAGACATCATCAGAAAGAATTCAAGTGAATGTGGTGTCCAGCTGAATCAATCTATTTATTTTTTGTCTTGTCAACATTGGTTTTGCATATAAAAACTTTTTTTAGGGGATTTATTTCCCAGTTCCTCCAACTCAATAGTGTTCACTTAATATACACAAGATCAGATTTATAGAAACAGATTTTTGCTATATATTGTGCAGCTTAACTTCACAAAGATTCTTGACTCCTTTTGTGTTTGGAGAATTGTGGAAGTCAATCACTGTCTAGATCAGATCCTGACTGTATTATTCATATACCCTGCATGCTCAAAAAAACCTATGTGGCCTTAAAAGACCTGAAACCACACAGTCTGAGGGAAAACTAACTTTATGACTGTTTCACAGAATGAGGGTTTGACTTCTCTGAAGTTGCGGAAGACTTTGTCAACAGAGACAGGAGTCTTCACTCACTATGATAACCCTTATACTTTCTTCTTCCTGTCTGTAATGCTATTCCAGATCTGGGAGTCCTTTTCTGGAAAACATCATAGTCAGTTTTCTTTTTGTGTATGCAACTATATTATTCTTGCATAGATACGCATATTTTATCCTTTGGTTACATGTTTAAAATGTTGTTCAAAAAAAAATGAATGATGTGAATTTTTTTATTTTTTTATTTTTACATTTGCTTCACCACTTAATCGTTGTAGCTCATGGAATTTCTTGCAGGCATTGAAGACATTAAAAGCAAGTGTTCAGGAAAACCGTGAAATTTGAAGAGGTAGCAAGCTTCAAAACTGACATAGGAAGGTCAACTCATATCAAGCAAACATGAGAAAAACAGAAATAGCTTATAGATATAGAAACAGAAAGCTAAGAGAATGGTATGATATGCTGAGGTGGCATTGTTTGCTGGATAAAGTGGATTTGGGGGCAGGGGGAAGACTAATGAAGACATAAGCAGGACGGGGGAAATTACAGGAAAAACTGCAAAGGATAGGGAAGATGAATTTAAAGCAGTAGATTATGATCCAAATCAGGATTTCAGGGACTGAAAATAAATTTTGCATCTTGAAAATGGAAGAAGCAAGGAAATTTGGACTTAGCGTGGATGAAAGAACCAAAAAAAGAAAGTAGGTATGTTAAACAGAAAGTTGTACAGGATTAGGCCCAAAACTTTAGTGAGGAGGAGGCTGTGGGAAGATACTGGCCTAGTGAAACATTTTGTTTGTTATGGAAACCATAGTCTGATCCAAAGCTCAGGGAGGCTGATATAGTTCCAATAAGATGCACCTTTAATTGTGATTGTGCTAAGTTTCCCTCCTATGAAAAATGCATAATGGTTAAAATATGGAAGTGAAGTGCTAAAAAAATTTTCCAAAGATTTCCCAGTAATCTGTAGTTGCTCCTTGTTAAGGGATGTATCTTACCAAAGAAAGTGGTACAGTCTGATACAGCCATTTAGTTAGTATGGGTCTTGGTTACTCAAATCATAGCCATAATTCTATTGTGTGTTGCAGCTCTTCATATTTCATATCAAATTACTTAAGGCCATACAATCTATTTTCTGTAGATGCTAACAAGTGCATACACATACACACTCATTCACAGTGATTGCTGATCTGACATGGATAGTTTTGTAAGGACCTCCAACTCAATAACATTAAAGATGATAAATGAATATATAGATCTCAGGGGAAAGTAGCAAAGTTAATAGTGAACTTTTTTGCATAAAACAATTGCTTCCAACATTTTACAAAGTCCCTTTTCAGCTTAATGTATGTTGATAAAGATCGGTTGCATATAACGCTTCTCTCTCATCTCACTACTGCATATCTGCAGTTTTTCCTTATGATGTCTATTCTCCTTAAAATCCAATTTTCTAGTCATACTAGTATTTATTAAAAGCCTGACTGCAAAGTCTCTGTTTACCCAAAGATCTATTTTTATCATAACTGTTTATAATGGTTAAACCTCAACAACTTAAACACTTTACACAAAATAATGTATTTTCAATAAATTGAAATATTAACCAATCATATGTAATGGTTCAGTTCTAGCAAATGGATTGCTAGAAATCCTTAGGGTTTCATATAAATTGAAAACTGTATTGACTGACCAAGCCGCACTCGAATTACATTGCATTTGGATCAAAAAGCATAGAAAAAGTTCTCATTATAGTTCCCTGACATTAATTTGAGCATTTTTATATGTGTGTCCTATTAAGTACTTTAAGTGCTTTTTGATAATTGTGCTTTGTAGTTTTTACAGCACTTCAGCCTATTCCCAGTTCAATTTCCTCTTTTATCCGATGTTTGAAATATTGATTTCTGACAGATAAAAGCAAACCTTATAATCTCAGCAGCATGCAATAAGTGAGTAAGACGGGGCTACGGAATGCATCAGGGAATGGTCATATTTGCAACGGTCTTTGTTTTATTACATTTCGTCAACAGAATTTACTTACCGCTTGCTGATATTTATGTAAAAGCAGGACTCCTGATAGTACAGTGATATTACCAGTTCCTGGTATACTTTTGCATTTAGTAAGATAAAAGAAGAAACTCCCTTGGTGGTTGATGATTGCAGCTGCTTAAACTGCTGTCAGCTGGCTTGAAGTAACTGTGATTTATCTTCTTCAGATTGTACAGCATCGTGTCCGTGAACTTCCAGAGTTCGCATTAAAATCTGACAGAACATCAGAGTGCCAGAAGCTTCTCATATTGTGGCTCTGGAGGTAAGAGCAAGAGACACTATGCTTATTCTGTGTTTGGCAACACTGTCCATGCCCTTTGCAAAGCTCTTGTGATATGAAAGGGAGCTTAAAGAAATGGGTGGGAATTTTGAATATGAACTGAATACAAGATGACAAGATGTTGAGGAATATAGACTTGATGCTATGTCTTACATATGTTTGTGATGTCTCGTCCCTGAATTCTAATTGAGCAACTGATGGTATGCTAGGAATTCAGTTTTTCCTCTTCAGTATTTCTTCTGAAGTTGTGGAAATCAAGATCAGAGTGCTGTTTTAGAAGGTGAGAAAGGTTCATCAGGTTACACAGCAGTTTTGGCAATCAATAGTAAATATCTCAATGTGAGAACACAACAGAGTCTCCATCCTTAAGACCAGGTCAGGATGAACGTGAATATCTTTCTCAAGGCTTACATTGCTAGAGGAATCAATTTATCTGAGGACATATGCAGGTGAAAAAAAGGTAGGGGAGGAATCCTCTTTTAAATAATGAAGACATTTGTAAGATGGACACTGGGATTTTGTTTAATCCCAAATTAGCCATTAGCTGTTTAATTCACCCTGATAACTCAGCCATCTTTCTTTCCCCAGTCCTAGAAATACTTAAACATCTTGCATCTAGGATTTCACAGACTTGGATATAGGTTTTATTCCATAGAAAGGGCATTCAGAAATGTTCTACTGGTGAGTCTTAGTTCTTATGGGCTGGAACTCTGCCAGCCACTTAGCAGTTAAAAGTTTAATCTCCCAGCAATTAAAGTTTTCATTACTAAGCAATTAACGCTTAAAGTTTTAAGTGATAAGCACTTTACTGCATTCTGGAAATGTTGGGTTAGTGATAGCAATGCCAGGCATGGTTCTGAAGAATGGCAAGCCTGGAAAAGTGATGAGGCTGTTGGGGAGAAAAAAGCTTCTGAGCTCTACAAGCTTTGTTTGTAGCCTGTAACATAAAGGCTAATGGAGCAGTTTGCTTAATAGCAGAATATGCTAGAGATGGAGCCTGTAGGAAACTAGAGGAAACGGTGGAGTAGTTAGGAAGGCTTGCTTGCTTAGGAGTTAAATTTAATACTAAATCAGAGTTAGAGGTCTAAATTTAAGGACCAAGGTGCATGGCCCAGTCAGTCCTAGCTCCATCTGGACTAGGCTGCTGACTTGGAGGCACACCTTGATATTTGCTTGCCATATTATGTAAACATAGGCAGAAAATGGTGTTGGAGGCAGGAAATGATGACTGGCTGGAGTAAAGCTTTGCAGCAAGGTTTGTTTAGTGATGATTTGAGAGTTGGGAAGCCTGAACCAGCAAGATAACAGAAATGAAATAATTAAACATTTACCAACAAGAAAAAAAATACAAGGAAAGAGTTGAATTGCAGCAAATGTCATTGAATATTCAACTAAAATTTGTAAGCTCCAAAATTGCAAAATAATCTTTTTTATGTTTCTGAATCCAACTTTAACACATTATCTGCACACAACTGAAATTTCTGTGCCCCAGCAGACCAACATAGAAATACGCATACATATGCAGGCTGCATTCCTGTACATTCCACATAGATGGATAAAGTGTCATTACAAAGATTCTGCAGTGTATGATACCAAAACCAGAGCCAATCTCCATTAGAATTTCAAACGAGCTGCTTAGCATTTTTCATGTTGGATTGGTTATTTACAGATCCCTTTTTAAAAAGAAAAAGCATTGGAAAAGGTTTATCATCTAATAAATCAAAACAATTGTGAATTCAAGCCCCAAAGCCTAAAGGTAGTTACAGAAGCTGTCTCTTATAAAATATTATTTATGCTACACTATATTGGATAGCTGAATGGAATGCTACTATGAGGAATTGGAAATAATTAAAAATGCAAGACTGCATTGTGGAAAAAACAGGACCTAGGATATTTAGTTGAGGTTCTTGTGGGAATCCAATTGGGAAGCAAGTCATTGTATACACCTTCTGACATGTTCTGATGGACTGTCTCAATCTGACATTGTATTTAATGCTATATGCATGCTCATTTCAGTATGACAGCTGACAGAATTATCCTAATATTTTCATCTGTGAAATTTCATCTTCTAATTTATTTCAACTAATTGATTTGGAGACACCAAAACTGATGCTGTTAAACCTATGAGCTGTTGAACACCTTCAGAAGACTGAAGTATAATATCCCTAATTGTGTACAGGAAGAATTGTATTGGCATCCATTGTATTAGTATTTGCTCAAACACTTACTTGGTTCCCTTGCTTGAGGTGGGACAATGTTTGTGTAAAATAAAATTAAATTGAGATAAATCATCAAGAAAGATCAGAGCAAATTCAGGTGTGCAAGTGTTTGTGGTTTAAGTGAACACATAGCTAGCTACATGGATAACTGCTTGAGTTAAAATATCTGTAAAGGAAATATCTCTCCATGTTCCAGGACATTTCAGAAATAAAATTACTCCCAATAGTTAACAAATATGACAGTAAAATGCTGCACCAGGTTCAGTTTTGGTGTTAAATAAATGAAATAAAAGCTAAAAAATGTTTGGTTACAGAGAATGAGGCCAAGGTTGAAATGCAGCTAGTTCTTTCTTTCACACCTTT
Organism: Penelope pileata; assembly: GCA_013396635.1. Taxonomy (NCBI): domain Eukaryota; kingdom Metazoa; phylum Chordata; class Aves; order Galliformes; family Cracidae; genus Penelope; species Penelope pileata. The sequence goes on from WBMW01000889.1 coordinate 2,265,980, forward strand.
TTTTTTTCTGTACTGAAATTTTTGAAGAACTGCAGAGAATTTTGAAATGTTTTAGAAAGTTTCGGAGAAAACAATTGGAATTTCTCTGCATAACTTATACAGTTCAAAAGATCTAATTTGGGTCTTTTAAAGCATATGTTTTAAAGCTGGGCAATGTGTAGTATTCTTTCATCACTTACTCATTCATTGACCATTTAAAAATGTATTTCAGCACTATCTGAGATCCTATAGCAATTACATTTTCAATATACCAGCTGATAGAAGTGCTTGCTACAAAATACTACATCATTAATAATTGTCCTCTGCTACAAGACAAAAGAAACTCCTGCATTTGTGCCTCTCCAAAATATATACAGTGTAAATGCTTAGAGGCACAAACTACCATATTTTATTGGTATATTTTCTATTTTTGCTCACCTCTGTAAAGGGTAAGAGATTGTCACTTTAATAGATGACTTCTTTCATCTTGGGTACTCTGAGCAGCTGCAATTTCTATTTCTGTGTACACAGCATAAGAAATTTAGAATATAGTAATGGCAGTAAATACTGCTCATAGTGTCATGTCTTTGCTTGCTCTGATGATTTCTGCTTGCTTGAGCAAAATCACTTTCAAATTTTTCCTGAGATTTTTGGAGCATCTTTTTTTAATAGAATCTAATATTTTTGAAGTGCCTTACCATCTGGCAGTTCAGTGGGATGCCTGAGGAATTAGTGCTCCAGGAGTAGATTTGCAAGGATGTTTAATCTTTGTTTTTAAAAGTTAGGCAAACTGATAATATTCTAATATGTTTATGTTACTAAAAAAGTAACTCATCTGCTTTATAAAAACAATACAGATTAAATTCCTTTTTACCTCAGTCTTTCTACCATCTTCTTTCTCTCTGGTGTTTGCAGCTGTTATCCTGTCAAATAGGGCCAGCAGCTGCCCTCGGTGCTGCTCTTTTAGCAGCTGCTAAAGGTCTACCATTCACCACTGCAGCAGAGTGCATGTTTCTCAGCTTGGTGGCACACACAGAGCCTTCAAGGTGACAATCTAGTCTTGTCATGAACTCTGAACCTGGAAGTACCCAGCAGCTGCTAGTCTGCCCGTGCTGATTTCCTTGTTAAACAAAGTGTCCAAAGTGCCAGAAGAACGATATCAAGCACATTACACTTCTATAGCCAACTGACAATATTTCTCTCTATTTTAGCTCCTTAATATCGCCTTTAGCTGAGTGGGAAAGAACACAAATTGCATGACCCTGGGGAACCTTGTTTCAACATTTATTATTGGAAAAACGTATGGCTTTCAAAAGATAAAATGTATTTCAAATACCACATCTCTCCCTATGCTGAGCTAAATGCTGCCTTGATGTATGCCTTGTACACTCTCTGCTGACAGATGTGAAGTTCAAGTAAGAGCAGAATTTGACCAGCTAAATTTAACATAATGGAATGACAAATATTACAAGGGCAAAGGATTTCCTAAACATGTAATGCTACGGCATATCTGATTTCTGTTTTCAGATTTAGTCCTAGATAGCCTGGTTATAGACATATATAGTAACAAAGCAGCAAATCTTTGTTTTCTGGTAGTGATCTAAAATATACAGTGTTTAGAGCGATGGCTGCTTAGTAATGTACTGTGAGGGATTTATTTGAATATAAATTTACCTTAATGTTTTTAACCCTTTTTTCTTTTTTATTCTTCCTTCCTCTCAGATATTTGAGCAATATTTTTATCTTAGAATATATTCAGGAAAGTCTTTAAATTGCTTCAATTACTTACAGTAAAAATAGAGGTTCTAAAATTCTAAGTAACAACAAATACCAGTTTTCTGCTGAGTTCTAGGGAGGTTATATTTATGTTAATGAAATCTTTTAATTTTTGTGATGATTGCAAGAGCATTGTTCACCTGGAAGTTCTGCCAGTGGCAGGGTCAAAGCTTTAAGATAGTGACCCACTGTCACACTGTCTTTACTACTCTTACTGTGGAACCATCACAGAAGCAATTGCTCCACAAAATCCTGTGTACCATAACTGTTCAGACATTTTGCTGTAATTTCCATCAAAAAGGACAGCTAAAAAAGAAAAAAAAAAAAAAGATAGCAAGCAGCTCAGTAGTTACTGCTTATACTGAAATCCAAGATATTTGACCAGATACAGATTTTTCAGAAAGATTATGATGTTTTAGTTCTCAGCACTGGTTAACAGAGCATGCTGCGAGATAATAAATACATCATGAGGATGTATCCTTCATTCTTAGCTTTATTTTCTCCTTCCTTTGCAAATAATTTGTGAAAAAACAAAATTCAGTCATTATTTTCATCACATATTTTGCAGAAGGTCTGAAAAGAAATATTGAAATAGCTGTGCCCAAACTTGACACTTCCTGGGTGGTCCAGGTACCCATTTGGGATATCAGCAGTGGAAGTTCGAACTTTTAGCATGTAATACCAGAGCAAGAAAATGATCTTTGGCTTCTTCTGTTACCAGATGATTGAGCAAATTGTTGAGATGTCTGCTCTTCAGGGTAGTTATGAAGGTTGTTCCTCATTGTCCCTTCCAAAAGTTTCATTCTAATGCAAATAAAAAGTCTTTTCTTTCAGGCTCTAATTATAAAGTTTTTCTCACAGGTTAAGCCATTCTTTTCATCTACTGCAATTTGAAAAAAATTATGTAGCGTACACCCAAAAAATTCTGCTCTATAATAGTACATCATTGTAACCCTGCACTGCTGGGGTACACATGCCTCAGCTGCACATCTAAGAGACTAAATTTCAAATTTATTTGCATGTACCACAATTTCAGTGATATTTGACCACTTATCTAAAAGGTAAATGTGGCTTTTAAATTGTCCCCTTGAAGCAAACTTTGTCAATGCTGGGATGTGGGGAAATAATTTACTGAAAGGAACTGTTTGTTGGTTTGTCAAAGGATGATTTTGAAAATTACTAGAGCTGGGAGAGAAGCAAGCCAGCTACAGCTTATTTCCACAAGTTAAGCCAAATATTTTTCAAAGATCGCAAAAGTTGGTTGAGGGAGACCATCTGCATTTCCCCTTTTCCAGCGATGGCATTAGCTCAGTCTGTATGGCCTCTCTTCCAGGATCCCACAGGTCTTATGCAGTCTGGCTCAGTTTCTTTCTTTATGGCTACCCCCACACCTTTTGCATCTTTGTCTAGTGTGTCTTCTGTTCCCCTTCATGTCCAGCCCTAGAATCCTATACCCTTGGGAAATTGTGAAGAATATTTTTAAGGCTAGCTTAGCTAAAAATATTTGAGTCTTTATTCATATTTTTTTTGTTGCAGATTAGTATGTTTTTTCCTTTATCTGTCATTTTAGAGGTGAGTGGATACCGGTCTAGCATCACACACTTGATGATTGTCTGTAGTCAGAAGGAAACTATTGCTACACATAAGAGTTTCACTCACAGTCGGGCTTCCTGGCTATTCTGTGGCCCTACAAAAACCTGCTATGGAACTCAAGCTGATCTTAAATGTATTGCTTGGCCCTGTTTGTCAAAGACGGCAAAGAGTATTGTCAAAATCAAAAGGCTTCAAAAATCAGTTACTTTCCCTAAAGCCTTTTCCTGACTGGGGAGAAATTGAAGAAAAGAATTGCCTTTTTAATATATATGTAGGATAAAATATTTCAATTTTTCCTTCCTAGATGACTTTTCAGAATTTGCTTTTCTATATTTATACATCTATATTGGAACTGATTCCCTACCAGTACTGGCAGGAAACTAGTAATAAGATGCTGGGCACTGTGCTCCTGGACACACCTGGGAGCTGTACATCTCGTTAGCTTAACAAGAGAGAGCTGTGAAGTCAGAAAGCAGGTGTTCCGCTGGAAAAAGTTGCCATTTTTTAGCCTGATCAGAAAGAAAAGGTTGCTGATGCACACAGCTCAGACCCAAGAGCAGCGCAGATGTGGAGGGACGTGCCTGCAGAGAGGTCAGTGGGCTGTGAGTGAGGGGCTGCTGCAGAGGGGTGGGTGCTTGGGAGGGCTGCACAGGCAGGCCTTTGAGGCAGCCTGCTTCTTGGCACCAGGTGGATTCTCATACTTCTGCTTAAAGCATTAAGGTTCTATCTTCTTATCAAAAGAAAGAATTCTGTAGTAAAGCAAATGCTGCACAGGATTAGAAAGTGTGAAATTTGGGTTGCTTGTTCTAATGAAATGAAAACCACTGTCTGCGTAGCCCTCCAGGCAGAATCTCTTAAGCTGTGCTGAGAGTCATCTGGATTTTACTCACTGGTTCATGCTGATAGTGCCTATATGCTAAAGAGAAGACGTACCCTTCTTCTATAGGGATATTTTATGTAGGGTTCATGCTGCCTGGGATGCTAAAGGGCTTGGTAGAGCATTGCCAAGCACCATATACTTACTATCTGCGTTGTTTAGGGGAAATGCTGTGAGGGATTTTTTTCTGCGCGTTAGTATGTAAATGCCACCCTCTCTTGCGAGTGAGGACACACTGGTGTTTCAGCCCTGAGTGCATGGGGACTGCACATCCAGTGGGATAACCTGTAAGGGCAGTCCTGGCTTTGCTACCAACTTACAGCGTGGAGCCTTGTGCAGGTGTCTTCTTTTTTCTGCTCCTTCCCATTTCTTTACAGTGAACTAACTGAAAAGCACTGTTTACAGCGCATATTGCAGCCTAACACAGGCTTTCTCTGCCTCTTCTGGAGGATCTATTACCTCTACTTTAGACCTCTTTTAAAATCGTTATTTGGCTTGTTTCAGTCCTGGGCACTGAGTGAGGCAAGCTCCTCTTTACATACAGTGTATAATGTAAAACAAGTATGTGCACAGTCTCAGCTCGTGTTTTGAGGATGTACTGAAATATGAATGAGAATTAATTGCTAGTGCAACTCACTAACAGCAAGAGATAAGACCTGTACCTTAAAGGAGATTGTGTACTCCTGACAGTAGTGTATTTGACTATTCATGGCTTCACTAAAATAAATAAAGGAGATAGGGCCACAGAGGAAAAAGTTGTAAAATAGAGCTGTCCCTGTAGTAAAACCAGACATTCAGCTGTTAACAATTGGCAATGATCCAATAGCTTCAACTCAGCTGTGCTGATTTTGCCAGCTGAGGAACTGACCCTAAATATTATCAAAGTTTTCTTGGAGGTGGCAGGAAAAGAAATCCTTTACAATTTCCTCTTTAAGAACTCAGGATTTCCGTTTTTGTAACTGCAAACTTCTGAACAATTCAGAATGAAATGTGGAGCACAGAAACAGGCAACACCACACTGACTGTATTTGATTAGGGTAATCTTTTTTTCCCCTTCTATGTGGTTACTACAGCCAAGCAATTATTTATCATACTATCAATTGCTTGAAGCACAGTAGACTACAGGTTAAATATTCTCATGTCAATGTGAGCTTTTACTCCAAGTTCTCATTGAAATCTAATGGCTTTCATCTTCAAAAGAAATTGTAATGAGTTCAAAGTATCTACCCTTCTGTTTTAATTGTTGTACTTCATATACTTCACATTCTGGAGATCAAAACTGCCTATTTTTCTTTTTTTTTCACCTGAAAATAGGGTTGACAAGCTCTTTCCGGAGCTCTCTTCTGCCTACTTTTTATTAGTCGTATTCATGTAACATGAATCCAGAAATCTGCAACGTATGCATTATTAAAACTTATATATAGCACTTAAGAAGTTAACCTGTGCCAAGCAATGTTACTTTGATGCCTAAAATCAGAGACATCTCAGATACCAGTGTCTGTAACTGTCAAAACACAAGTAGTAAGTACGTGGTGGTAAACATACTTGGTACAAGTACCCATTGACTCCTCCTGAACTGTATGTGAAACAAAGTGTACCAAAAGGTATTTCCCTGCCTGTGTGTGTAAGCAGCTATGCGTATGCTGTTGACCTGTGCTTTTCTCATTTCCATGGGCCTGCTGTGCGTATCTCAGGGAACATTCATTCGGTCCCTCTTGGCATCTTCATGCATTCTTCTGATTGTCCTCTTTTGCTATGAACATCCCTTTTTCGCTTGTCCTTATTATAAATATTAACTGCTATTGTCTGATTGAAATAGAAAATAGACAACTTTGCAAGTGGAAAGATCAGTATTTTTCTAAACAGCTGTAATTGTAGTTTTGAATTCAGTCAGTACTTAAAATGTAAACAAAACATGGGTATGACCTGTGATCACCTGCTGGCAATTGTAGGGGTTGAAGCTTTTTGAAATATATAATTAGCAGTTATTTTTCCAGTATCCTGAACAGGAAGGAAGTGTTCAACCAGCACTTCCTTTTTGGTTTTGTATAAAATTGTGTAGCTTAAAGCACTTAAGTATCTTGCATCAGAGTGAGAAACATTGCTGTGTTGGAGAGTGCAAGCTTGGTATGCTATTGGCCTTGCAGTATATACTGGGTGGATATAGATTGCGTGATTCTTTGACCTGTTCTCCAGATTTGGAATTTTTTTCCAATTGCGTTTAACAGGTTGTCTAGTAGGATGATAATCCAAAGAGCTGCATGCCATGTGCTCCAATAACAATGGTTAGCAACTATGAAAATCTTAACCTCCATTCATTACTAAAGATGGGCCAGATCATTTTTAGTTCTCAAGTGCCGTATGGGAAAAGTCAGGACTAGAACCATCTCTTCATTATACTCGATATATTTCTTTTTTTTCTTGTCAGTTGTGACCATAAAGAAATAATAAGACATTGCATAGTTCGCTAGTTCACTACTCCAGGCTTTATCCTTGTACCTAGAGAGGGAACAAACCCAAACACCAAATCCAGGTATAGGATGATAGGACATTAACATATTACCAAAAAGTTGAACATTCATGTTTCTATGTAGTTTTTGTTATTAAATGAAACTTTCTTGGGAAAATGAGATGGAAGAGCACAGCCTAGTATCTGATTTTTTCATGGGAAAAGAGGAATGCTCACAAAAATGTACTGCTTACGTTTTAAAAATGTATAAAGTGCATCTGTTGCTGAAAATGCAATTGGATGTGTATTGCACTTAATAATGGTTCATACCCTTCAAGATTTTCAAAATCTCCAAGATATTTAGAATAAGGATTGTAGGAAAACTATTGATCACAGCCCAAACTGATGATTGAGCACGTGGCAGTGGCTGGCCTGGAGAGCACAGGCAGATTGTTTGCACCTGTGTTCCCACAGCTATGGAAGGGAGGGGGGGCTGAGAGCAGGGTCACCGAGGCTTATATAAGGGCCAGTCAGATGAAGTTAGAGCAGCTGAAGGAAGAAAGAGGACTTCAAGAAGGGAGCAGCTCATGGAAGAAAAAGAAAATTATGTGAAGCAGAGCTCCCAGTTCTGGGCAAGACAACTGGCGCAATCGTGAGTTTGGACTTCTTGGTACAAGGATTAAATCTATTTTCAAGACTTCTGACGTACAACAGCAAGACAGATTTGGATCTCTAGGTCTGACCTATTTGTGTAGAGTTTTTTTAAAATATATATATATTTTTAAATGCTATAAGCCAGTACTTGTGCTCATCTCATAGGGTGGTCCTGTTTTAGAGCTCAGTCACTAGTTATTGAAGAATTTTTAGAATTGCTCTTCTTTAGCTACTAATTTACTATCAGACTTCCGAAGATAGATTGGTAGAGTATAAATGAAATGCTATAATTATACAAGGGAGTGGGTCACTGACCTTTGGATTGCAATATCTTGTCTCTTTTGTCCTTTCCTTATACCACTCAGTCTATAGGATGAAATTGCATCTTTTTCTTTGGTTGTCTCAAGAATGAGGTGGTATTGGAAACTAGTGAGGCGTGGTACAATGTTGGTGTTCATAGCTTGCAATAATTTACCTATTTTCATTTTGTTTGATTTTATTAACACCTGGGTCTCTGGGGAACACAGAAAGGAGGGGAGAAAAGGAGAGAATACTTCAGCAATAATCTAATGATCAGCACTTACACTTCCCCCCAAGCCCTGCTGTTATATCAAGTGTCAAGATACCTTACAGCCAAGCAATTTATAATAGAAAGTGTGTGTGTTTAAGGGGAGAGGTGCAGATGGTAGAAAGCTGTATGTCATGCCATACACACAAACATGAAGGACAGCAAGGGAGTCATTAAAAATATGGATTTCTTTTTTTTAATGCAGTGGCTGTTTGTGAGCTGGTGTAATTGGCATACATCAGTGGAACTACTCAGAAACACATCATCTGAGGAATTAGTCGCTTAATGGAAATTAAAAAAAAGTTCCTGATAGAAGAGTAGATAAAATTTTGGGGCAATGTTTGGACACAATGTGAAAACGTATAAGAAAATACAAGTTAGGTCAAGCAGGCAATATAACTCATTTTTGAAGTCAGAAGCAGAGGAGCAAGATGAAAATGTATTTTTGCTGTCCTCACTTTGAGAAGTTTTCCGGTGCCTGAGCTAATGTTTCTGAATACAAACCTGCAGTCTAGTAGAGGTGGCAGCTAATTTAGAGTTGCCATAAGTATTTAAGTACCATGGCAATACATCAGAGTAATCAACTTTAAGAGAGCTGTGATTTGACATGTCTGTAAATCATTGGGTTTGCTTAGTTGAATTTTTTTAAAAAAATGTATCAGATTTTCTAAATATAATTGAGCCTAACTAAGGTTTTAAACAAAATATTTAAAATTGAAAAGATGAATGATTTTTTCTGAAAATATTGCCTAGTCCAAAAAAAAAAAAAAAAACACTGAAAGTTAAGAAGTTAAAACTGAAGACATGTTCAGATGATTGTTTGAATTCACCATGATTACCCATACTTAAGGGCAGAATTTTTATTTTGAAGTGCCTGGTTGTGTAGCAAGCAGTGGAATCTGCAGCCTGTTGGCAGTGCTGTATTGCTTACGATTCATGCATTAGTGCTATGGGGCAAACTTCTGGGAAAAATGAAAGGTGGTCTGCAGCTGCATGAGCCGGCAAACTCTGATGTTATTTTCTTCTTCTGTCTTAATCTCAGCCTATCATCTGTCACATGCTGTTGCTGTGTGTGTGACCGTGAAATGGAGTCAGTGGAGAGAGCAGGGCCCACTGTTCACTAAAGAGCCAGAGCCACGTGGTGTGCAGGTGGACGAGATAGTTTCCCTAGCTGTGTAGGAGGGAGGGGAGCATATTAATAGATCCAGGGATTTACATTCACTTGCATATGTGCACAAACCACTACTTACATTTGATCAGAACGCTCAGTTTGCCAACTTGAGAAACAGACTGCAGACAATAGACTAAGGCCAGCAGTGGCAACAGAAATCCAAAACCATAGTCTTTTATCTTATCTGAACACATTTGCTTCAGCTAAAGAAGTGTCCTAACAGTACATGGGGAAAGTACTCCTATTTAAAACATGAGTGAGAGACTCAATGTACCATATCATGTATGTTAGTTTCTAGAAAAGGTTTCTTTTCTTAGTACTGCTTAACCTTGCCTGAACACGTGATCCGATGCACTTTGGTATATGTCTTAACTGAAATGCTAATTTCAGCAGGGCAGCTAATTTCTGGCAAGATTTTAGGCCGCATGGTCACTGATGTGTTACAAGGGATATCATTACAGCATTTTATATAAAAGTCTACAATTATCATTCATTTAAAAAAATATATCATTCATTCAAAAAGAAAACATTTTAACTTATTAATTAACCTATTCCTCAGAAACTGATAGGCTACATATTCCACAGAGTTTAATTGGATGCTGTTTCTGTACCGGCTGTTCGTAAACTGGATTGTTTCTAAGATTGCTATTATTATGCTAAACTGAACAATAAAAACCTAGTTTTACTTACAATTATGGTTATAATGTATGTGATGTATAGATAGTTCTCTTATATAAATTTTTGGTCTGATGCACTACGTGAGATATACAGTGATGTGGGTAACCCAAGTTGCCTCTCATTCTACTGTAGTACTGTAGAAAGGCATTAATTAATAACTGACTGCAAAAAGTATTTATGTAATATACTGCTGATGATTAAACCCTTTTTTAACTGACTTTGAGTGCTGGCTAACCTAACCTCTCAGTTTTTCAGAAGTTCAGTACTAAAAGCTCTGTACTCTTAATAATACTGTGGTGACTACTCACTGGAAATGTGTAGAAAGTTCCACTATCCAGTCACCAAGCACCTATCTCCAGCAATAATGACATTCAGTTTTCTGGCCAGGTGATCTGCTCATCAGTTTCTAATTTGAGGCATTCTGTATGCCACAGGCTCTACTTAGCTTATAATGGAGGGTTACCTTCTCAGCTCCCTTTAGAAGAGATTTGTAAGTCCTCTATACTTCAGCCTTCCTATCACAGACCACCTAGTAGTGTAGATTTTCAGTCTGGGTCCACCTTTCTCATGGGTAACCATCATTAGATTGCTCTGCTTCTTTGAATGTGTACTAATCATCCATCCAACACAACTTCACCTTTGAATAAATTGAGTGATCTAGTCTCTCTTTATTCAACAGTCAATGAAGACAGAAAAAAAAATTCTCTATAGAGGACATCTCAGATACTTTCAGATGGCATTAACTGTTCCCTGGAAAAACTAAGTAGACTAGGGGATTGGCACAAGAAAGCCCACCATCAATGGTACTGCTATATTCTGTTTAACAGTGGACATCCTAAAAAGCAGATATATAGATTTTTAGATTGGTTGGCTGATTTCTGAAATGGTTACTTGATCTTGAAGAAAAATTTCAGAGAAGCAATACTGGTGGCTAAGTTGCTTAAGAATTAAGGGATATGGAAGATCTTTTTCAGTATTTTGGAAGAAGTTTGTCACTGTGGCGGAGATATATAAACAAAGAATTGACAGACATAAATAGTGTCAAAGTGTTTGTAGGAAATTATCACTGTTTTTTTGAAAGTATAGGTCGTATCTATATAGCAAATTGAAATAATCCTCCCACACCTAGGCTTATCATAAAAATCCATTTATTTCCTGATTCTCAATCCATAAATCTACACAAATCCAAACTGATTTAATAATTTCTAAGGGAGATCTATCAAACAGTTATTTTTTTCAATCCATGCAGAGTCAAGAGAAGATACTTGAAACTCTTATTCCATTATAATTGTTGGTGTTTTCGTGGCTGGAAAATATCCTTAAGAGACAAACAAAACCCTCAATCTGAGGGGGATACAACCTGTCTCTTTTTCATAATGATCACTAGACTTATTGTGCTTTTTTATTTTTGTTAACCAGAAAAGATTGTAAAGGTGCAGAGTTTTTCTCCCAATCCTTAGTATCTTTGCTGGACCACAAAGGAGGTTTCTGAATCCCACAGTGTGAATCAGTGAGCCGGCAAGGTTCTCTGCGTAAAGAGTGAATACACACATGCTCTCAAAGTTTCAATATGCTAAGTTACTTAACTTATGTAGCTCAAGGAACTTACCCAGTTTTATTACCTAGTTCCATCTTAAGAGCTGCATATGTTTGAGTGGTCCTTGTTCAGCAAGGTTTTTGATGGTCTGGGCATTGAAAAGATGGAAAAAAACATTACTATGAGCTGAATAATGTTTAAAGGACAACCACTTCCAGCTGCTGTCTAAGACTGACCTTTAAACAGAGAAAGCTAGTTGTCAGGCCTGTTTAAAGGAGAAAGTTTACCAAGGGTTTTAACAAAATAATTTCATGTAATATTAACAACAACAAAAAAAAAAAAACCAACCCTAAATTGCCACTCATCCCTCTGCTGAGCTGCTAAGTAAGGACAAACAATTTACTGTTAATAGATTTGTTCTATTTCTTGCAATATTTTGTATTCTGTTGGAGCCTCTCAGTTCAGGACAATAAAGGAAAGAGAAGAAATAAAAGGTTGGAATCAACTCTGGAAATGTATTTGCAGAGAGGCGATATCTGGCGGGTGAAATGTAAATTTTTACGCTCGTGTAATGACAAACCCGTCTCACAGAAATATCTCCTTCTAGGCATAATGGCAGTATTTCAGTTTTAGCATGTTCTAGATGTGATATTTACCCTGAACAACGTAGTGCACAAGTGAGGAACCTTAGTTAAGAGATCTGTTTGCCTAGGTAGCACCCACATGGGCAGACTGATTACAGAGTCTCTGTCAAATCTATAGAAAGCCTTGAGAGAAAAGGTCCCAAATTTAGTTTCCCCATGATCTGCACTAGATTTCTTCATTGAGGAGGTGACTCTTGAGAGGAAAGTGTGCAATAAACAAGAGCAAGTTCTGGTTACTGAAACAAATCTGCAGTCTGTCATCCAGTATAACTGACACTGCTGGAGCCAGATTTTGAAATAAACCAGCAAAGATCACTGCAAGAGATTTCTCCAGCTGAGACACTGCAACCTGATCTTTCGAGCTCAATGGCCAGTGCCATGAAATCCACCCTGGTGGGCATTGACCCACCAGGACTGCACAAAGCTTTTCATCAGCCTATTTGCATACAAGTGATCACTAACTCTGCCAGCTGTACTGCCTACATGCACGTCCCAGCTCCGTCTTAGCATGCTGAGTTCCTTATGGCATCAGTCTTTCTCACAGCAGAACAGTTTCTATTCCTCCCTTCGTGCTGATTTTGTGCTGTGTAGCCTCTGGTCTGCTTAAATAGCCAGTATAGCCATGACTAACAAATCATTTGTATTCACAGCATCAGCTTCAGGGGAAATACACATGGTGTCTATCAAGGGATTTGAACACTGAACAAAACACAAATACTCAACCTGTTTTAAACGATAATTTTTCTTGCTTCAAAGAAATGTGAAGCACTGAGTTACAGCCTATTCTGAAAGGCCCTTCTCTGACTCGCTGAGTGCTGTTTTTCACTGTAAGCAACAACTTCCTTCCTAGCAGCTAGAATAATCAATAAACTGGGTCCAGGTTACTGAAAGTGCTGATTTAAATGAGTGAGAGAAAGTTTAGTTCCACAGCATTCACAGCTCCTGTAGTTTTTGCATGTATTTATAAGCAGGGATGAGCTTTGCAATTTTTAGTGTTACTTTGAATCTCATTTTTCCATCTGAATATTCAACTTGCTATCTATCTGATCAAATCTATCCTTCTTGGCATATTTTGCAGGTCAGTCATATATAAACAAGCACATTAGCACTAGTTCAGCTTATTTATCGTCATCATGCTATTGAAATCAAATATATACATAAAGGAGTAGGATTTGGCCTCTTAGACTGTTCTGCTCACTGGGTAGAGTAGATGGGTCACTGATTAAAGAACTCCTGTTAAAGTCAATGGAATGTTAAGGAGAAGCTTAGTTTTCCAGCTAACTTATTATTGATATCAGTGAAAAATGGGATTTGTGACTTCAAATGCAATTTGTAAGACCTTTGTTAACATGTGTGCAACAGGCTGCTTTTTGTACTTTAATGTACTGATAGGCTGTATTTTTTAAGGCATGGAGCTAACCTAAGAAAAATTGGTTGATAGAATATTAGATGAATTTTAAGTAGATAATAATATTAGCACAGTACTTCATACGTAGCATTGCCCAACAAAGAAGTCTGCAGAGAGGAAACCTGAAATGTACATGGAAGTTCTTCATGTCAGTTGAGTGTTGAAGGCTGTACTTTATGCGCACAGTACATTAATTGATAGATATGAGGGAGCAATCAAAATGTAAATGGAACTTGGTTTACATTAAAGCCTGTTTACTGTATATTATATATGCTTTTAGGAAGCTGGACTCAATTTCAAAGCATATCTTTAATTCATGAATTGTTCAATTGAATTCCATTTGCAGCTTAAAATATTGTGATTAAAAAATTACGCTTTTTCTGCACTGAATCATCTTCATAATTTCACATTATTTCTGTATTGAAAGCTGAACCAGAAAGAAGTCCTCTTATTTGTTCTGAAAGCATCGCTATCATTTTTAATGTTGTAAAATAATTCTCAGTTGACCAATTACTTTCACTCTGACAGCTGTACCTTCCGTAGATTCTAATAAACCCAACTTAGGTTAAAGGCCATATTTCATTATTGTTATTGGTATACGCTGCGCATATTTAAAGGACCATATGATGAGGCGTATGTTGTGTTTCTAGTTATGCATTTATTGTATGTATAGGATAGCTATACAGGGGGATAAAATGTTTGAGCTCTTCTGCCTTCCACTAACAGTAAATAGGGGGACAGGGAACATTTCCTGCCAGGAATGATTTTTACCCTTATCCTCCTTTTCAACTGTCCTAGAATTCTTATCCCTTTGGGCACGCAAAATGAAGTTATTTGTAGCATCTTGGATAAATTTTCTCCTCCCTACATTGACCTGATAATGACAGTGTCTGTTGTAAGTGATGGTGAAGTGTAAAAGTTTGTCCCTACAGCAATGATAGTTTAACATGAGCAGTAGTCACTGTGTGACTTAGTGGTCAATTCTCAACCCTGATGGAAGGTTCTCCTGGGTATAGCTTTTATGTGGAGACCTAGAAACCTCCAGTTCAGAAGGCAATTAGGTGACTATTGGGATTATGCCCTTTTATGCTAGGTCAGCGTTTAGTTAATAGCCCATCTACTAACACGAGAGAAGCATACCCCTTCCCTTCTTTTGCAGCCTGTATTGTGTGTGTTATTCAAAACCAAATACTTACACTCAAATGAACGCATGAGCTTTAAATACATCGCTTGAATATTTACTACGGGCTGGTGTCTTTTGCCTTCTGGAACCTACCTGGCCACTCTCAAAAAATAAGTTTAAAATGGATAACTTTCATTGCAAAAGTCATGTGGGAAAGCTCTAACAAAATGCTTAATTATTTTGTAGCTAAACATACTGTTACTAATGGCTGCATTTAGTGATGGAGGCTATAAACTGTAAATCATACCAGCGTTTCCCATGGCAGAGCAAGCTGCAATAGTGATCTGACAGTGCCCTTTAACCTCTCTATGGAAGGCATAGTGGGAAGTATGTGAGGACACTATGCTTGATTAGTCTCTCCCTAGTTTGCCTGGGTAGGAAGATAATTGAAAACACAAAGGACTTTGGAAATTGAAGGTTCTAAAACGCACTTTGCAAACACATGCAATTTTAAATCTATAATGTCATCTATATCAGCAGCGGACATTGTCTTCATTACATAAATACAATTCTGCTAATACAGTGCAAATAGGGGTTAGGCAGCATCTGCAGCTATTGTAATCTACACTTCAAAGAGCAGTATCCATTTTATAGTCTTAAAAGTCTAAGAATTAAATAGAAGCTTTAAACAGAAGAACTATTTGTCTGGTTGATTTCACATTCTCCAATTTGTAGCATTGAATAAAGAAGTTGAATTTTGGCCACTATGTGATCTTATAGAAAAATTAGCAGTATAGCTTGTACTTGATGACAACTGGGGACCGGGGAAGAAGGAATTTGGTTTAGCTATTTTAATACACTGCCTCTATAAACTGGTACAAGACCATTATTCTGGATGTTTTCTGGTCTGTTGAGTCCTAATGTAGCTAATCTCCAACAGATAGTGCTGCCCAGGGTTCCTGTAAAACAATCATCTGCAAACATATTTATTAACCTTTGTTATTTAGCTTTCTGCGAAGTGCAGGCCACCCTGCTGAACAGTCTGCAGCATTTATTTACAATGCTGACTCCTATTAAACATCATTAGGTACATAATAATTATAATAATTATGTGCATTGCTTAGGCTACCCTGCTAAATAACAACCACTTTTATTCAGAAGTCATAATTGCAGCATCTAGACTTAAAATGAAATCTAATTAGATGTCACTTCACCCCCTTTCACACATAATCTATATCCGCTGTATAACTATGAAATCTCTCTAGAAAAGATCAGTTTGTTTAGCCTGAAAAAGGATTATCTGTATGGTCTGTCAGGTGAAAGTTATGAAGTAGTGAATATTTTATAAAAACCATCAGAATTCTTGCAACAGAACTTCAGGGGTTTTGTATGACTTATGTTTTGAAAGGGACATGATGCTTTTTCACAGACCTATTTCAGCGGAAAATGCATTGTCTTTTGCAGCCATAGCTGCATTGATTGAGATAATAGTTCTGTAACTGGATAGTGGGATATAACCTTAAAATTATGTTACAAGTTTTCAGAGTTTCTCATTTTTCAGTATGATCTTAACGCAAAACTGTAGCCCTCCTTGCGTGAAATGATGGAAGACTGAAATCTTTTGAGCAAGTTAAGATGGAAACATGAACTTTTAAGGTGAAGGAAGTATGGAAGTGAAGTAATCCTTAGGACTACGTGATGGTTCATTTACTAAACCTAGTTTCCTTCAAAGGAAAGGGCCAAGAGTTAGCTGATACGTTGCCAACATTAACTGTTTTCCCTGGCATATGACCCCATTGCACGTCCACCCAATCTTTTTGCAGGGCAAAAGCTGGCACTGGCCTTGTTCCACCCAGGACCATAGAGCATTTTACTGTATAAGAAGTCTCGTTAAATGATTGCAGAGGAGGTTTTAAAAGCTTGCATGCTCCCAGGAAGACAAAGTGAGTGAAGTGATAAAGGAAATAAACATAATGAACAGATTCAGTTCTGAACATCTAACGGGTCAGAAGTGTCACAGACCAGGATGGCCCAAAGACTAGGGAGCATGTTCCTTAAAAAGGGTGTAAATGAATCTGTTTGAGTACCCATAGCAAGTTGCTCAGTGCTGGCTTTTTGTCAAGTGATCTAACTGTGACTGGAAGCGGTTACTAGTGCAGTACAAACTGTGCTTGAGTATTTGAAAACTGCAGACTCTACTGTCTAGTAGAAGTCATGCTAAGTGAGACGTTAAGGAGATGATCTATTGTAGGGAGGGGAAAAGATGTTTTCATACCAGTCCTGAGGTTGTTTCCATGCTGAAGTCTAGTCAGGGTGTTCTGCTAGGGCAGGAGGGTGGCTGGTGGCCATCTCACTATCACCTGGTGCTCCTCAGCTTGGTCCAGTCCTGCTCCAAAGCCACCTGCTACTTCCTAAACACTAAGTTGCTTTCATACAGCCAATGCCAAAGCAATTTCTTTCTCTTTCCACAGAGCCCTTATGCTCTTTCCAGCTTGCCCTAACTACCTGCCATAGATTTCTTCCCCATTACATATAACTAAATGCAAGGGTTTGAATGTAAAAATCTCCCTTCAGGCATTCTCACCTGAGTTAGGCAGCCTCCAGACCCTGCAGGCGCTGCACTAACATTTTGTAAGTGCCAGGGTTTTGACTGGCCATCTTTGATATCTCTGAGTTTTGTTCCATGTGTCCTCTTGGGGTAGCTCCTTCTCAGTAGAGGGAGGTCATAGTTTTCCACTGAAGAACCCTATCCTATGGGGTTTATCACCTGCAGATTGTATGTACTTAAAACTGTTCAGGCCTATGGTTTCCTTTTGTTGCCTGACACAGCATTGACCTCTTTGCCATAGCAGACTGATACTAGTTTAATTCTAGCTTGTAACCATTAATTCTTGCTTGTAATGTTCATACTATTCTGGGTAATAACCAATCCTTCCTTACCCCTTCAAAGAAGGATGCCAGAAAGGCGTCCGATTGTAAAGAGTTCCTCCTCCAATAATCTGGAGCCTGCTTGGTCAGTCTGTGGGCGGTGCAGAGGACACATCTCCTGGCAAACCACTTCAGTCTGGCTTTGCTGTGACTGCTGGCATCTGCAGTAATGATATCTTATCTGGCTTAAAACTGCATTGTTTGTATGCTGATACGAATCTTACTGAAGTGACAGCAAGCTTAGCATGATTGATTTAAAATAAAGAATTGATTTGATTAATATTTCTGCAATGGAAACAAAGTGCCATATGAGCTCACACAAAGACATATACATACATATATGCCTATATATACGTATGTTCTCTGAGAGACTGCCTTCTGAAGTTTTCAGCAAGAATTTTAGAACCTTTCCCTTTGGGGATATCACTGAAATGATGACATCAGCCTTTCATGTAAGGTATCTATTTCTCTACTTTATTCTGGTTGGCCAACTCTCTCACCCCTTAATGATTGAGTGTACATACCTATTTAATGCATGTGTATATCCACAGGCATTTCATTTATCTCAGTTGTACTGATTGAGACATATTCATCTAGGAAAAGAGGGGTGACAAGTATTGACAGGTGCAAGATATTAGAAAGGTTGCAAAAGTAAATCTGCTTCAGGAGTTTTGGAATAGTTAACCAATGAACTTTGAATTCTGTGGAAGTTCAGCACTCTGCAGTGCAATGCTGTGCACTAATACCTTTGTTTCTAATGGCACAACACAAATTGTTTTTCATGGCAGCGATATCGTACTGTCATGGTATTTTCCTCCTACCAAATGAGTTGGAAGTTACATGCATTGAAATGATCTGAAAATGTGGACTGTGAGAGAAATTAATTTTGTAGGTTGACATGGACCAAATTCTTGCAATAGACTATCAGGTGCTATCAGGTTTACCTATCCAAATCTAACTAAAGTGGATATCTGACTTTTGAGGCCACCTGAAAATCTCTGACATTTTTGGATCTTTAAAATATGGTGTTCTGAATCCTTAATTATGTTATTGTGCACAATCCAAACCTCCAAACAAACATTCATCCTGGCCTTGAACACCTCCAGGGATGAGGCATCTGCGACTTCTCGGCAACCTGTGCTTTACCACCCTGAGAGAAAAATGGTCCCCTAACATCTAATCTAAATCTTCCCTCATTTTGTTTAAAAATGTTCGTCCTTGTTCTATCACTATCAGACCATGTAAACAGTCTGTCTCCCTCCTGTTTATAAGCTTCCTTTAAGTACCAGGAGGCCACAATGTGGTTTCCCTAAGCTTTCCCTTCTCCATGCCGAACACCCTCAGATCCCTCTTTGTAGGAGAGGTGCTCCAGTCCTCAGATCATCTTCATGGCCTCCTGGACCTGCTCCAACAGTTCCATGTCTTTCTTGGGGGCCCCAGGACTGGGTGCAGCACTCCAACTGGGACCTCCTGAGGTCAGAGCACCTTCCTTGCCCTGCTGGCCGCAACTCTTTTTTTTTTTTTTTTTTTTTTTAAATGCATCCTAGGATGCAGTTAGCCTTCTGAGCTGCAAGTGTACACTGATGGCTCATGTTCAGCTTTTCATTCACCACAACCCCTCAAGTTCTCCACAGTGCTGCTCTCAATGACTTCTTCTCCCAGTCTGTACGCACGTTTGGGAGCACCCCAACGCAGGTGTGACACCTTGCACTTGACCTTGTTGAACCTCTTTAGGTTTGCACGGACTCAGTTCTCAAACTTGTCCAGAATAGCAAATAATAGGTTATTTAGGAAAGTTTGTATGGATGAAAAGAAGGTTTCCAGTCTATTCCTGCTTTCTGGGATTTACTTGTTTTAGTGTCATTCACGATTGTGTATGGTCTCATATAGAAGAGGCTCAGTGTTATGTCAGACAAATTTTATGGTAAATATTCATAAATGCCCTCTATAAACAGGAGAACCAAGAAGGCAATCGAGCACCTGGTTAGAATATGTAGTGGAAATAAACAAGACTAGAAACTTTCGTGGTTTCTCTAAATAATAATTGTGCTAATAAAGCTCTAAATTAGGTAAGGATTTTCTGATTTTAATGGGAAAAAACATAGTTATAAACTGCTTGGATTTCCTTGTTAAATACTTAGCAGTCATGAATGAGGAAGCAATAGGATTATAGGTGTGGTTTGTTAATACGGTTTGGAGAGAAGTCAAAATAATTACCAAAAGATATATGGAGCTCTTTAACAAAAGTTTTGTATACAGAAGTAAGACAAGTGAAAGGATTGATCTCTGACTATAAAGTGGAAATCATTGGAAAAATTAAAAGTTTTAATCTTTAAAATGTCAAGAACACATAAAACTCATTAAGTGGTGCCATTGTACTGCGTGGAAATAATAAAGTTGGGTATAGTTATAAGTAAAGATAAAAATATTCAATAGTCTCAGTCTTTGGGTAAAGCTACCTCATGCATTTGTATCATATGTTACTTAAGATAAAGTATCATTACTCTAGTTTACCTGACATAAATCTAGACAATTATATATCTGTATAGATAAGGGAATCTTCAATCCAGAAACAAAAATCAAATTCAGTAACTAAAATCTGAAGTTAGACAAGGTCAGGTGATACAAAGTGCAGATTTTCAAAGGTGAGATGATGTACACTAATTGCAGGAGTTGGCTAGCACTGAAAACATTAAGAGCAGAATGTGAGTACTTAAGAATGTCCTGGTTCAACGTCAGCCAAGGTGTTCTTGTACAGGATCTGTCCTGTGTTGTGCAGGTAATGGAAATGCTTCACCAAGGCTCTAAGTCCATGTATTTGTGCTCAAAAAGTGTAGGCAAGGGATCTGAGAGCACACCCTTGTTCTGTGAAGAGTCTCATCACGCTTGCAGGGCAGATACTCTAAGTGTCTCAGTACCTTTTTCACTAGGGTAATTGTGCCATTAACTTCCTAGAGAGTAGGAATAGTCTTTGTGAAGGCCCACTGGTTTCAGTATAAGCCTGTGCAGACTCAGGGAAGGACCTGGAAGAATCTAGAAACAATGCCTTCCACTGCAGGTGTCAGTGTTCCTCAGCCATCAGTACAACAAGGGGGGATTATAAAGCCTCTTCATTTTCAAATCCATACAGTCAGAGAAACCTGAGATGGTTGTATTTTTTGGTTTGTTTGCTGCATGTGGAAATCCTGGTCCTTCTTCTCCCCCTAATTTTCAAGATCCCTTGACATCTTGATCTCTTATCACCTGCATCACAGAGTTTATCTGTGTGGTTTAAGACTGGTTGCGCAGAGTAGAGTGAACCTGATCTAGCTGGCATGGCTACAGCCAGTATGAGAGACTGCTGATTCAGCAGGAGACAGTTACAAAAGCACTTCTAAGGGAAACCACAGCATGAGGCAATACTGCCTAAAACAAGAAAAAGGAAGGATGGAAACAATCTCTTAAAAATAAAGTGCCTGACACTAGTCTTGCTTAAAACTGGAATAAGCCAGGCGGCTGAAATGAGCGCTGATTATAGTGTAAATAAGGTCAGAATCAGGTCCAGCATCAGACTAGTGAGGTGTCAGCGAGGCTAAAACAAAGCAGATACAGCACCCTTGAAAGAGACAGTTCACTCCTTTCATAGCCAGCAGAAGTTAAGCAGGTTTTTTGTGACTGTGTTCACTCGCAATTCTTAATAGAAAGAATGTCTGGGTAAATCCTTTCTGTACTCTGCTGTGGGCCAAAAGAGTGCTGCCTCCTCATCCTCAGCCAAATTCTGGTAGTTTTATTTGTTAAATATTGCACTGCTTAGCTGAAGGAGGCAGCAGCAACGGAACACAGCATCTTCTGGAAAGGAGTCCCCTGAGTGCATCCTCTGACAAATGTTGAAAAGGGAAGAAATTGCAAGACTAAATATGTTTGTACTTTTTGATATATTGTTTCTATATTATGGAACTCTTAGCCATGATTGGTATACATATCAAAATAGTTTTAATAAAGGAAATTTGGAGCAAACTGTCTTGGGACTGCAAAATGCCATTAACAGGGTATCGCTAAAACACGATAAGCCTGGGAGCTCATAGGGGCAGCACTCTCTTTCATCTTGTTTCTATGTCATTGTCTGTATAAAAGAGTTGGGACTTAAGTTTTAAAATGGAGATGTTTTAAAATAAGTATGTTAGGGATAGAAACATGGTGAGAACGTGTCTAGAAACCAACTAAGCTGTCCTAATGGCTGAGGTTTTTTTGTTTATTTGTTAAATTAACCTAAGGTTTTATAGTTCACTTGCTTGCAGGGTTAACATAAATACTGGAACAGGCCCTGTCAGAAGGAACTTTATCTTGATTTTAGTGGCAGTGGAATCAGCTTGGTGTGAACAACTTGTAGTCCCATATGCTACACTGCCCCAGGGCTGCTTCAATCCTGGCAATTTGTTTTGAACTATGTCTGGAAATTATTGAATATGTTTTTGAGTACTCTTTCATTGAATGATACGATCCGTCTATGGAATGGATAGTGAAAAGGCAGGGTATTTATCCCTGTATTTTTGCATTAATTGAATGCATGACTTGATGGCTTACAGAACGACCTTTTGCACAAACGGAGTTAAAATATTGCTGTTAAACATTAAGAAGGCAGAGGAAAAACATCGGTCAAATTTGGTTATAAACTAGAGCTATCATTACCACAATATATTTGATTATGTGCAAAATAATGAAGTACATTCAAGAGGGAAAATGATCATATTTTTCAGAAATTGGCTCCTGGCATCTGGCAACAATGTATTTCACACCAGTGAAGGAGATATCTTGTTCTCAATGTACCTAAGTTCTCTGTATTTAGATGTTGTTCCTGCAGCAGAGTAATTGTGGAAGGATACTCTAGGTGCTAAATACATTTAGGGGATGTAATTTATCAAACTAAAATGCTACCACATGAAATAAAAGTATCAGCTTATTTTATTTTCTGTCCACCTCTACAGTATAAAGCAACCAATAGAAGCAGCTTGCATTGAAGTTCAGTTTTTGCTCATTTATAAAATACAGTGCATCTAATAAAAATGTGGTTGAAAAGGCATATTAATTTAGATGCCTACACCGTGTCAGTTCTATTTGTGCTCAGGTCATTCATTAAGTGGCCTGATAGTTATTTTTTGTCTTTAGTGTGCTGTGACCATAGCTGGTGAGTGGCGCCTGCAGGAACGCAGGCACTCTGCAAATCCATCTATTTCTGCAAGCGTAGGTACATAAGATCTTATGTGCTTAAGCTTAAAAACATTTTTGAAGTCGATATAAATCATCCCACAGCAGACATTCTGAGAGATATGCTCCTCAGATAAAACCTTTGGTGATTCACAAACCACACATGCTTTAGAAGTGAACAATTATAGCAGTTGGGAAATCGGATGCTTTTTCCTTTTAGAGGTATGTAACTGATCAGTATCTCGTTTTCCCACAACAGTGATTCATAGCAGATGAAATATTTCTCAGCTCTTTTCTCTCTTATGCACACAGAGATGTCAGGCCTTGAGATATCACAATATTTACAAGCTCATGCTCTGTTAAGTGGACCATGCTGCCACATAGTGGAAGTCTGATACACTCTATCTTCACCCTTATTAAGTCACGCAAATATAAAGATGAAATAATGGGGTTGGTTCATTTCTATAATAATTAACTGCACATTTACACTCCTAGCATATCACTGTTGATGTTTACTATTTGATCAAGTATGATGGATGCCTTGTGGTTGCAAATTCAGATTAGCATAATTTCATCACCAAGGGACCCATGAAAAGGTTCAATTATAGAGCAATCTCATTAATACCAGGGCTTGTTAAACTAATAGAAATAGACATCCCAACAGCTCTGATATGTGTACATGTGCTTGGAATATAATTAAAGGAAAAGTAACCCATACCTGAAACGAGTGTGAATGATATGACTACTTGATGTGCTAGACTGATGGTGGTAAATACTGTTACAGTATAGCGAATGTTTTCTTAGATCTGCTCAGAGAAAAAAATATCAGCAAAAATTTAGGCAACCTTTCTTCTAGAGTGCTAACAAGATTTATGAGAATAGGCTTGAAGAACTATTGTTTTACCTTTTGATAGAAAGATATTTAGTTTGTGCTACCTAGGGGTGGCACTAGAAGCAGTACACGTACCCTTGCCCTATTTGCTAACCTTTTGATTTTTAAGCAGCCATTTTTCTAAAACACTAAATGGGGGAATTACCTCTAAACAAGAGCTGTGGTAAGGACATTTGTGGAAGTCCTGTTTATTGTAGCTGTGAATGTGGGTGGGCAGCCAGCTCTCTCTCTGGGGGAGCGCAATTCAAATTTTCCAGAAAAGGAGAATAGAAAACTATGCAATTGGCACCTGTCATTCATGCATGACAGGAAGGAGTTTGAAGTCCAAGCAACAAATTTTGCAAATTTTCTAGTGACAGACAAACTCTTTCCCTCAGTTTCTTCATCATCAGCTGAATGCAACAATAATGAATCTTTGTGGCAATTTTCTTTTCCAAAGGTAATTTTTCTGTGTTAGGACAATTAGGGTTCTTACGAATTTTTTCTTAAAAAGTGGTTTGTATAATGATGGTCACATTCCCATTTACTTACAAATACACCTCATTTATGCTCTGTTACATACGACCATATCAGACCAATGAAGGCATAGAGACGGTGAGTGGTTCTCTGCTTTGAACACCTGTTACCAGTGGAGTACTTGACCCTAGCCCTCTTCCTCTCAATTGAACTGAGGACCTATTCTAAACATTTTGATCGCAAACATTTTGTCAACCTTGACTAATCATAGTATTCTGACCAAATATTTTATTTTGAAAAGAAGTCTTTCTGGTGCTAATAATGCCTGTCATCTTAGGACAGTTGAACAGTAAAAGTTGAATGGCCAGTCTCATGAGCTCTGAGCTCCCAAAGACTTTAGTCTGTATGTAGCACTTCTACTAATTGTATGGAAAGAGAGGTCTCCTGCTTGCATGGCACTCTTCAGCAGCAACAGCACGTTTGGAGATATGCAATAGGAAACGGTATTAAAATCCTTTTGGACTGGGTGGATGTAAGTTACTTTCTTTTTCAATAGTTTCACATTAGAAAAAGCAGATCCCTTGTTCCCCACCATTCAGACTTGATAACAGTGGAGGTCATTTGGAACCAATTTGATTGTTTTCTCTTGCTCCCATTGCAGGTGATGTCCAAATGACCAAGCTTTAATTTGAGAAGTGGTGAACTTCTCACTGCCTAAGATCTTGTGTATTCAGGGAAGGCTTGTTCAGAATTCACCAACGTGTAAATTTGTTAGTTCTGTCCAAAAAAGCCCCATGAGCCCATTCTTATTTGACTTAGTTTATACTGCTGTGTAAGGAGTTTCAAAAAAAAAAAAGAAAAAGAAAAAAAAGAAAAAACCTTGAAAGGCTGCTCTTGAGCAAGAATAAGTGTCAACACAGTCATGCATCTAAGAAAACCTCTTTCAGACAAAATCTTGTGACACAAGAACATTGGCTCTCAATAGAGGAAAAACTTCCAGATTTTGACACAATCCCTTCCATTATTTATCCCATCCAAATGGCTTTAGTTCAGCCTTGCTTAAAAGCCAAAACTTATGTCTGCTTAAGAGAACCATGACTAAATGTCATTTAGCTTGAACCTTTGTGAAAAGCAGTGTTGGATAGTCATCATAAACACAGGGTTGTGAGCTCTGACACTGCTCTTCATGTGACTCGTATAAAGTGTTGTTTATTTTTCCTATCTTC
Organism: Penelope pileata; assembly: GCA_013396635.1. Classification (NCBI taxonomy): domain Eukaryota; kingdom Metazoa; phylum Chordata; class Aves; order Galliformes; family Cracidae; genus Penelope; species Penelope pileata. Next base: position 2,291,123 of record WBMW01000889.1, read on the forward strand.
TAGTGATGCTGATGATTCAGATCCTTAAGTTGAAGTTCTTTATGATAATGTAGTGGCTTTATGCGCAGTGTAAACCAAAAAAACCTATATAAATCTAGCAGTAATTACTCTTTAGCACTAGGTGGTAGTTTTCTGTATCCTAGACTATGGTAAGTCTGACTCTTTTCATTGGGATTTTTTTCTTTGCGACTTCACCAACTTTAATTAGCTTTGAATCATGCATTTTGTATGGTATCTGATGTTCCTACGATCAAGCTCTTTATTAGTTAGTAGTCATAAAAATCGTGATTGTCTGCAGAATGCTGTAGAAATCATAAGCTGAAGCAGAGCATGGAAATAAGTATTGTAAGCACGGACAGCATCTGAGGCAAGAACTTTTTGGCAACTCTAACTAGCTCCAGTAAAATTGATCCTGTTCAGAATAGAATAACACTCTAACAATTCATTGTTGAATCTCTTGTTTCCTTTGGAGACCTAATTTTTGCTTAAATGAATTTTTATGCTGATGTGTATGTGCTCTGATTCCATCACATGATCTTATTAAATCTACAGTGCTGCATTTTTTTTATCACTTCTATTTGATTTTCTGCAATTTTAGACAAAATATCACAATTCCAAAAATACTTGAAAGCTGATGAATGACTCATACTGTAGTTCATTGAACACCATAAAATATTCAGTGATTCAGAGTCCTAGCATAAACCAAAGGTCCAAAAAAGACCCTATTGTTCACAATACAGAGGTACAAAATCCAAAGACTTCTAAGTTAGGTATTAGAAGCTATTCCCGCTTTTGTGGTTGTCACTCATCAAAATTCTGGCTAATTCCTGTGTAGATTTTTAAAACAGTGTAGTGCAGCCTAATAATTTTATAATAAGAAATAGTCTGCTAGATTTACTGAAATCTGTGACGTTGATTAGTTTTGTGCAAAAGTGTGATGATCTGGAGTGGAAGAAAATATGATATTAGAGCACTGGAAAGAGCTTTCAAAGCATAAAGCAGCTGTGTTACATAGTTCTACTACTTAGAATTACAATAGCTGTGTAGCTCACTTTCTGAATGATTCAGCTTTTTTGTTTTGAACACCAAAAGCTTTTATTTGCTAGGGCAAACTGATCCCTGCATAGCCTGATGCCAATGTCTCTAATTGAATGGATAAAGTAGGAAAGGTCTTAGAATATCCTGATCGAGAACTACGAATATATAAGGATCAAAGCTTGCTTGGGTTCATTTACCATCTGAAAATAGCAGTCCTCTAGGGATTATAAACGCTACTGTCAGTTACATGTGTGGGTATCTACTAGATCTCATTATTCCCGATCTGCTTTTCATCTAATATCACTTTGTGTTAGCATACCTCTGTTGCTGGGACTGGACCAATATCCATGTAGTGCCATAGCGGAAAGAGCTCACCTTTGACACCTGTAGTTTTCCTTGGAACTCAATGTTGTTTTGAGGTGTAACCATTCCTATACAGAGATTTGATGGATAATGTCCTTTCTGAAATGACATGGTCACAGTGCTTAGTAACTGCATTGACTGTTCAGCTGGGGTTTAGGTAGTGAAAATGTTTTGTTTGGTCTGGATTTTTGATATTGCAACAAAGGGCACTGAGAATCATGTGGTTGCTTATTCTGCCTCAGAAGTAGAAAAAAGCAGGTGAATCAAAGTACCTTTATTAAGAGGACTGAACATAAGTGGTATTTGAGAGTTTCATTGGGGGGCTGAGTTTCTGTCTAAATGTACTCTCTGATGCAGATAGAGAAGGTAGATATGAGTAAGTAGGTATCACAGGAAATGGTAGAACTAATAATAATGCATTACTGTCCCCACTAGAGTTAGAAATGTCAGTCTAATACAGGAGGCATATTTCTTATGTGTAGTTTTTTGAAATAAGAAAACAGCAGCCCTGTGCAGATGACTTTTAAATGAATCCATAAGCATTGATACATTCCCTGCCAAGGTGCAATATCATTGATTGCAACTGAGGCTTATTGTTATTAAGGTTTCAACAACATTTGTATTAACAAGTCACTTCTGTATCATAAAAAGGCAGAGGGTTGATAGGCGTTAAAAAAACAGCTGCATCATAGCAAGCAGCCAAGAGCACAATGGGTGTCAATAGGAGGTAAAACTACTCCCGCTGAGACAAGTGAAGAAGAAAAATGAAACAGGAGGATTTGTTCCAGCAGCCCTGTCTAATTGTTTATTCCCTTCTCATTCCATCCTAGTCACTTAAGGGCTATGGCTTCTGTCATGTTAAAAAAAAAAAAAAAAAAAAAAAAAAAAAGCTTGGGCTGCTCAGAGTTTGTCTCACAGTAAATGAGTGGGATTTGGGTGCTGTGGAGCTGTGGGCAGCGTGATGGCATGTTACCTTTTCCTGATTAGTTACAAGGCTTTTACTTCAGATAAGTGCTGTGTGAGTGTATGACCTCATAAGTGGCCCCAACCAACACTAATAGTCTACTTCAGCAAGGAGATTAGGTTCCACTAATAGTGTCACAGCATGAAATAAGATGCAACATACTAACTGAAGGAGAGAAAGCAGGAGGTGGGAAGGAACTGAGGGGAGGAAAAAAAAACCTTGGAAAGGAAAAGGGCAGCTTAAAGGCACAAAACAAGTCAGTGATAGCACAGGATACCTACAACTCCTAGATATGAATGCATTTTGAAGACTTCTTGTGTGTAAATAGACATTTTAAAATAGCATGGGTACTAGTTTACAACCTGGAGTTGTTGCAACTGGCTCTTGGCTGTACCGGGTATGCTTGGTCTGCGCAGAAAAACCAGCGCACATCTCTGCTGCAGCTGAACTCCAGTGGGTGATAGAGAACTTGCCCACAGCAGCAGGTTTCCAGCAGCTTCACATTGTCCTATGGACCTCCCAGTGCCATGGACAGCTGTACTTTACTAGATTCATTATATTGATTCTAATAGCAGCAGGCTAAAACATTTTTACTGGGAAGTTTTGTTCAAATGCAAGCTGATTTGGACCTTCTCTCCTCAGAGGCATCTGTCTTTCTTCCTTCAGTATTATTTGCATTTTTACAACTTATCGTATTTTTTTTTCACCACTGGAAGCATTGAAGTTCATGTGCTCTCCTGGAAGAACAAATCAGGCATTTCCTATAATCTGCAGTAGAATCTTTATAAATACGAGATGCATTTCATAGATTGAGGAAACAAAGCTGTTGAAGTCAAAAGCTTGATGCCAGGTGAAATGCACCTTCTAAGTTATATTATTCTTGCTATCTTACCCACTTCAGCTCAAACAGTTGCAGTAACTTTTAACAAATTGGTTCAAATACTCTTTTTTGGTTCTAGAATTGGTAAAACATAGAAGCAAAATTTCAGCTCTATTTTATGGGATTTCTAAGTTATTGGAGCTCACTACATTTGTGCTGACACTTCCTAGTAGGCTGAGGTTGGTTAGTTGGCTCATGTATATGAAAAGTGTTTTGGCCCTTGTCATTTCTCAAATTTTGTGATTTATAACCAACAAATGGAATATATATATATACTGATCAGATGCCAATTCATGCATAGGTATCCATGCTCACCTTCAAGTCTGTGATACTACCAGTAGAATCTTACATACTCGGAACGGGGCTACAAACTAAATATTGCATGTTCTTTGTCAGCTGTTTTACTTACGAGAACAGTGGATAAGAAAATGCTTGAATTAGGATATGATTTGTTAAAAAGAAATCATGAAACACTGTAAGGAGTTTTTTAACCTTTGAGAAATAGTTTGATATACTAGCACGAGAGAAACATTTTCTGAAGGCTATTGTTTTATTGTAATTTACAAGCTGATTAAGAGCACTTTAGCCTTGAATAACAGCGTATTGGACATCTCTCTGGAAGCCATGCTGCATCTACTTTTGAAGCTCTGAAGTGTAACAGTGTAGTTTTGCTGATATGGGGAGAGATCTGAGCATGTTTTTCACGAAGATCTTTGTAATCTGAACATGATTTTCAGCAGCTTGTATTCTGAAGGAGCTAAAAAGTAGAAATGGTAGACTAAAACTTAAATACCAGTTTCTATTCCCTTCCTCTATGTTATATGTAGAAGCAGAGATACGTATGTATGAATCTGTGCAGTGACAAACTATTTAATCGCAACAGATTTTTGAAATAACAAAGTAAGAGCAGTTACAAATTTCAGGATTGAGTCTGAGACAAGGCAGGTTACTCAATGCATCCCATGCCAACATGCATCTGATGAAAATATTAATCACTTCAGAAAGATGAACTGTTACATCTTTGGTTGGTCTTTGCATAGTGGAAGACAAATTTGGAATACACCCTCTTTGTTGTCAGGCTCCTTAGCCTAGAGAGTTCAAGTTTGCCTGCACAAAAAGTTGTAGTCATTCAAAGTTTTCGAACTGTACTCAACAGAAAGATGTCCTCCTGCAACATGATGCACCCATTCATTTCCATCTTGATTAACGAATCTGTGGTTGTCTGCGGCCGATTCTATTGAGAAGTTGGATGTATTTAACTGCTAATGGAACACAGAGCTAGATCCAAGAAGGCAAGAGAGGTGGTTGAATCTCCCTAAAATTCCACCTCAGTAATTAGGCATTCAGGATCTTGTAGGTACCTAAGGTTTGGCTCAAAGAGGTGTAGTTTGACCTGCCTACAACATCTGCCATCTTGGCAGATTCACAGGTCTGGCATCTACAGGCCCAATTTCCCTGAGGAGCACATGTTGGTAGGCGCACTCAATGGACAGAAACGAATGCAGGGTTTCAGTTTCTTTCCTTCTGTCACACAATTCATAAAGCGTGAGCATGAAGAAGAAAGCTCTGATACAAACTCTAGCTTTGGGGAGAGCAGTGAGCTCAAAGGGACACTGACCACTCCTGGGCCCAGGTGTGGAGGGCTCAGAGTTTGCTGCTTCATGGATGAATGCTTTAGCTGATGGACTGCAGTGTAAAATAGGAGCATCATCTGTTGTGGCAGCTGTCATTGCAGAATTCATCTTCTACACCAATCATAATGCTGAGGTTTAAGAGAGGGTTCCACACGTATGCCATAGAGCAGTTTGGTGGCTGGTAGCTTAGGGCAGTTAGTGCAGTGTGGCCAAAGCACCGATGTTTGGCCTAACACTCTTGATGTAGTGTTAGAAAACAATGCTGAGTAGCAATTGTCTTCTCCTCGTAGGTTTTTGACAGCACTTCTGTGTGCTTTTATACGTAAGTATGTTTCTCAAAGTTCTGTGCTAACTTCAGCAGAGATGTATTACAGCAAGAAAGCAGTGTTATGGTTGTTTCCACAGTTACTGTACCAGTGTCCGTGTAGTAGCCTTTTTAACAAGATGGCTGTGCGTAGCTGGGGCTGGGTCCCAGTGCTCATCAAGTTGCTGTGTGACCTTGAGCAGCACATTTAAACTTGGTAGTTCACTACTGTCTTTGCTAAATTGAGATAATTCTCCACAGTTCTTGTACAACGTACGATTTTATGAGACAAATCAACTCATTTTATGATATGAAATATACCATAGACAGTGGGCATATCATTTTCAGTCTCAGGCAGACATTGCAAGAGCAGTGTAGGGAAGCTTCTACTGCTACAGAATTTTGTTGCGTTTGCCTCTCTTTGAAGGAATAGAAACTTTATAACACTGATTTCATTGTCTTCTAATTCCCTTCTTGGCAATGTTACTGAACAAGTAAAGAGGTGGAAAGCAAGAGATCTGCTCTAATTTCTTTGCTAGATGAAGATAGAAGACTCTCTACATGCAATTTGTAAGCTTTGTGCATTTGTATAATTGTACCCAAATTTCACAAAGTAATAGGATTAGAGCATCCATTCCTACAGGATACACCACCTTTCCTTATTGAAACTCCATTCAATATATCTGCTGCAGGTTAAGAACTGATCACTGCTCCCAAGGCTATTTGAAACACTCTGGCCACTGACCTTAGTTGTTACCACCCTCATTTCCCAATATGCCACAGATTTGTACTTACACTCTCTCTGGGAGCTCTTGAAGCTGCAGAGGGTTGGACGTGACATTGGCTCTGATCCCAGTGCCCTCACACATGACCCCAATCAGCTTTGCTACAATTCTCATGATACCCACAGGGCTTCCAGATGGGAAGAGAAAAATAAATGTTATCAGCACAGTCCAAATGGAAGAGGCTTATTTTTTTCCATAGACAGCCTTTACTTTTTTGATACACAAAAGTTATAAGTTCATTTTCTTTATGTCAGAATAGTTCCATTTTTTAGAGCAAGGGAAGTGTAACAGGCTTACTTTGTGAGATTCTTGGTTTTTTTTTCCCCTTTTTAAATAGGAAATAATGCTAAAAGGAATTATCATTTATTTTTAGTGTAATTTGTACTCTCCATCAAAGTTTGCAATCTGTGATATAGTAGGAATTGGTCATGAAAGCTTTAGCTAACCTGTACCTAATAGAGAATGTTAGTTTCAGCTGCACTAAAATGATAGTTATAGTCAGAAACGACTCCAAGTCACAAATCAAGTAATAATGAGAGAGATTCTCTCCCTGAAAACAGCTAGGTGCTAGAGGCATCTTTTAATTCCATGGGAAAGGATATCTCCATGTTTTTAACTTTTTCAACTTGTTTTTATGTACTTTGAAAACAAAACCCTTTGTATCAGTAGGCGATATTCTACATTTGCGTGTGTTTGTGAGTTCCTGCTCTGCCTTCAGGATGTAGATGTGCCTGGACTTATGCTATAATCAGGCATGACTAAGACAACATTTTTGAATGAATAGGTAACATCTTTGATTTCTCACAAAATGTAAGTAACCCTTAGACCTTTTGAAGAATTTTTCTTTTTTTTAAGCTATGTGATCTTAAGAGGTAGTTGAGAAAACAAGTAAAACATTATTTATTTCTTTACAATATAATCTTTCTATCTCTTTAATATGGAAATATTTATCTTATTATTCAAATTAAATATGCTTTTAAAATAGATAGGTATTTGAAATACCCTGAAATGATATCATGTGAGGCGTCTGGATGTTTTTCACCTGCAATTACAATTTTTTCATTTTCTTCACCTACTGAAAATATATGAATACATTAATTTGTACATACTGGAAAAGTTATTTATCCCTGTCTCTTAGCTCTCATAGAACATCTGTCTTTTGTGGTATCTTATTAAAAGAAGGATGCTACATGGAAAATGTTGAGGAAACAAAATGAATATAACCTCATGGAGTTGAGCTTCACACCTTCACTCTGCAAAAATGTACCTTTATTTAATGATGGACTAGAAATTTTGGACAACGCTATATTGCACGGATAGCCTCTACATCTGAGTCTGCTGGGTATTAATGGAATATAAAATTCATCCTGAGAAGAAAATCCACAAAAGACCAATAGGAGTGGAACAGCATAGCAGCCTTGTGTGTACACCAGTGCGGTCAGTAGCAGGACAGGTCCTACCTCTTATTGTGGTTGGACTCCTTTGAGGGACTGATCAGAATGTCTTTTCATCATACCAATTCAATCCTTGCCTTGTCTGCTAGGATGACCCAAGAATGCTTTGAATTAGTAAGAACTAAGATAAATTGTTAATCTAATTAACTACAATTTTTTAAACAGCAAAGATGCTTTGTAGATGCACTAACAGCACCTTCAGAACAAATTTATTTTATAGATAGTAATTAAAATAAATATTTTATCTCTCATTGTACAAATAATGACTGGCTGAGCATAATATAAGTGTATTAATCATCTCAAAACCATGATGTCAGTAACTAATTAACTCAAAAACTAAGGTTGCCTTGGCTTCTCTATAAATTATGTAGCAGCAATCTCACATCTTTCCGGCCAATCTTTTTCCTCCTTACTGTCTTAGTAAATGTTGTGGACACAATGAGGAAGAGCCTCTTCAGGACAGTGATGACAGAAGATACAGGTGAAGATTTTCTTTGATTCACTGCTTTCAGAGTTCTGTTAGAGATAGCAATTATCAGAGCTGTTAACAGAGCAGAGCTTTCTCGATGGTCGCTCAGTTTGTCATGTTCAATCTTGGTAGGATAAAAAAGTAAACAAATAGGATGGTTAGCAATTGAAAAGAAGCAGCTACCTGTCTTCCTAGGCACAACCCAGGACCTTTAAATGCAAGTGTGCATTCACTTGTACTGGTGCAAAGACTTGTTGTTATATGTCCAGGTGTTGAAGTTTTGGGGTGTTCCTTCATTAAAATAATCTCTGCTAAGGAACCTGTCTTGATTATATGAATTTTCAGTTCAGTTTAGTTGCAAGTATGTAGCATTTACCATGTCAAAGCTGGATGCCACTTGGGCAGTTTACTGAGTAAATATTTAAGTGCCTGAGTGCACACATAGCTGTGCACATGCGTAATTCATGCATAGAAATCCTCCATTAAATAAGACTGGGGTTTAAAAGTTCTCAGAACCAGAGCCTGAAATGAACGCTTCTTCCCTGCTCCTACTTTTCCCAGTCCCCAAGTAGTGACTTGTGAAATAAGCAATGTGCTGAACTATAGAAAACTATCATTGTTGCCTCACTTTTATTTAATAACAACCAGGTATTTTTACTGCCAGATGCATGCTGGGCTTTTGATGACATTTATGACATACAACGGCCAGTGAAATTAATTACAGATCTGTATTCTTTAAAGATACCCATGAGGATAGGCTTCTGCGCCTGCTTTCAATGTTAAGATGATTTTCCCAACTGCAACTCAGCACGCTGCATGCTCTTGCAAACCTTTCACTTTTAACATATCTGCTTAATAAAAATGCTTTCAGTGACAGTGAAAAATTGGACCTATCAATGTGTTACCAACCCACATTTCCATTGCTACCATCTAGACTTCAGAGAACCACTGCACTCAGTGAGAGGCAATGATGCTATTACAGACTGACAAGGGCGTATTGAGATACTTGGGCAGAGATCACACAAATGCTCTTATAATTTTATCTTTAGAAGGGGTCTTGCAGTAGAGATAATTAGAAAGTGTTAGCTAACAGGGTATAACAGGAATCAGTCTGAGAGCTCAGAGAGAGAAAGAGAGAACAGAAATTATAAGTGACTGAAAGATAAATGTGTGTGTTCCTGTTGAGGATAAAAGAAGCAACAAGTAAATCCACTACACAAATCAAAGAGATTACAGTTCAGGTGGTGTTTTTTAAAAAAGGGGGAAAAAGTAAATCAATCTTACTCTCAGATATGGTGACTTTTATTAGCTCTGCCAGGGATGTCAGCAATGCTACCTATTGACTGCATCGTAGTTACTACGTGGTTCATCTTAAACACTGCAAGTTGTGTGCTGTCCTAGCAAAAACTAGCAATTGTAATGGTAAAAGCAGCAATCCTGACAAATGGACAAACAACTTTCTGCAGAGAGTATCCACTGTAAGTGGAAGCTGTCTGATCACTCTGATGGAAAGAAACTGTGCTCTTACAGGATTCACCCCAGGCTCCTTCATGCCTGCTCAGTAGAGATGAGCTTAAGTGTGCTGAGGTGTCACTGGAGACTCTTGCAGTGCTGAATGGAAACGTTGCATATAGTCCATAGGCAGCTGTAGAAGCCCCAGTAAGATGAAAGTATCTTCTTATACAACTCCCTCAAAGAGGGTATTGCCTTACTGCAGTCCAAATCTCAAACATAAAAGTTTGGGAAATATTTTGGGGAGGGATTCCTGTTTCAGAGAAAAATGAGATGAGGAGGAGGAAAACCAGACCAGTGTCAGGTCAATGAGAACCACCACTGATGGCCATCCTCTGAACTGTCACTGGTTTTAGCACATGTTTGGTGTACAGATCATGTAGATTCAGAATTGAGCAATATAGGGAACTGGAGCTGGATCTCCACATCTTTGAGAAGTTTTAAGTCACCAGAGTCTTAGCTTTTGGAATGCAAGCCTGATTCTCATGTCTCAGGAGTCAGGATTTCCATCCTTGGCCAGCAGCTGCTTACAGCCCTGGCTTCTGTGCCCAGAGCAGGCATGTGGAGCAGAGGCAGCTCCTCTGCACAGTCACAGCGACCTGCTCCAGGAGTTAAAAGCATCATGGCCTGGAATACCTGGTCCCAGGCAAAGCGACCTCTGTAAACCTATATGCAAAGTTTATGTCCCACCCTCACTGCGTAGCCTAAATTGTTGCCTAACCTGCGGTAAGTTATAATGTGGCAGTGACATATTCAGAGCTGACTTGATCCTTTGAAATGCAAATTAACAGTCAAGTAATTGATAGGTGCATTTGACCCTGCATGAGAACAGCCAAATGTTGAGTCTGTTTTTCCAAAGCTGAAGATCTGCTGTGTACATTACGGTTCTGTTTAATACTGCACACAATAGTCATATAGCTTTGCCAGGCACCATTGCTGAGTCAAGTCACTGTAAGGCCATGCTTCCTTTCTCATGGCCCTCTTCCCTTTGAAGTTAAGCTGCAGCAGGCTCAGCTGTGCTCAGCAGGAGGGCTGAAGGTTTGAATATTCAGATTTCATCTCTGTTTATAGAGTGGGCTTTTGAGATGTAGGAATTCTGTTACAATGTCCAGTTTCTGGGGGGAAGGGTTGCTGAGGTTGTTAATGGGTCCCAGGGAGCTTCAGCCATTATCTAACCACTGCAGGCCCCTTCTGCTCATGCCAGACATTAATGGCCACATGGATCTAGAAGAATAATAACAGATACTTTCAAAAGACTTTTTTAATTGCATCTCTGATTCTACTTCTTGTTTCATAGTGGCTGCATGCTGCAGCATGCAATATTTAGTCTATTGAATTCAATTAGTGTTGGTGTAAAGTTGGTAAGGGTGCACTACAGCTTTCTGCAGTTGCTAACTCACATGCACACAAAGTCCACTTGGCTTTTAGAAGGAAAAATATATGAAACCTGATTATTGAACATGGAAGCCATGGATTTTCTAAGTCTTGCATGCTTGACTACATGCAATATTCTCACGTTAGATATATTCATGTCATAGCACAATTAACAAGCATCCAGCAAAGGAAAATAGAAGAGTATTTAAGCTGAAGGAGGAAAGGTTTAGATCAGACATCAGAGGAAGTTCTTCACTGAGAGAGTGGTGAGGTGCTGAAACAGGCTGCCCAGAGAGGTTGTGGATGCCCCAACCCTGGATGTGTTCACGACCGGGTTGGATGGGGTCCTGGGCAACCTGATCTAGTACCTGATCTGGAGGTTGGTGGCCCTGCCTGCGGCAGGGGGGGTTGGAACCTGATGATCTTTGGGGTCCCTTCCAACTCAGGCCATTCTATGATTCTATGATCTGCCTGCCTCGTCCCATCATTCAAAGTATAAACAGACAGAAAAGAGCTGTTATATTTCTACCAAATAGAAACGTATCCTGGGAAGATTACATTTAAGTCTCACAATGCAGGTAGCTGGAAAATCCTGTAATCCAGGAGCAGCTGCGTAGGTAGGAGCAGGATTGAGGCTGCTGCTTTCTGATGGTTGAGCTGTGTAGCTGGTTTAGAGCAAACTAAACTGTGATAAACAAATGCATCCGTGTCCTGTTCGTCTTACAGAGGGCCCCTTTTTCTAATTACAGAAAAGTTAGCAGCTTTCCAGCAGTATATGACAGTTCAGAGCTGTGTGCACAGCTAGAGGAGAGGCAGTTTGTTGAGCAGCTTGTTGCCTGCTGACAGAGGACAGCATTTGCTGCAGTGTGGCTATGGTGGCCAGGGACTCCTTTCTGTCTCTGGTCCCTACCACAAATCATAGTCCTCCCAACAGTTATTCCTGCCCTTTTCCTTCCTTTGTGGGCAGCTGTTTACCATTCTTTATCAAGCACTGATAAGTGAGTGAGTAGGAATGGAAAGACTGAACAAGCTGTTTTAGCACTGGATAATTCTAGAGTCTGCGCTTAAGTAATTCTAGAGTCTGTAATTAAGGGTCAATGTGCTGCTTGTTACTTAAGGTCATTCTTTGTGTTTGAAGTTACACCTCAGTCTTCCCCTGCTCAGAAGGAAGTGTATAAATGAATGAACTGACCCACTCTACCTCTTTCTACACTTCTAGAAACCCATCTTCCTATAATCTGTGGGCACTGCCCATTAGAAGATGCTGCACAGGGCTGCATACAGCTACAGTGCAAGACAGAGGATTTTCATAGAATCATTAAGGTTGGAAAAGACCTCTAAAATCATTTAGTCCAACAGTCAACCTATCCTCACCATGCCCACTAAGCCATGTCCGTCTATACCACATGTACCCTTTTCTTGAAAACCTCCAGGGACGGTGACACCATCACTTCTCTGGGCAGCCTGTTCCAACGCACTACCACTCTTTCTGGGAAAACTTTTTCCTAATATCCAACTTGAACCTCCCCCGGTGCAAATTAAGACCATTACCTCTTGTCCTATCACTAGTTGCAAGGAAGATAGAATTTAGTACATCTGCATGGGGCTATGGGTGTATGCTAGTCTCCCTGCCTTTTCTTTACCTGTTTATCCAGTGCAAAGTAACTGCATCCTAATGGAGAAGCCACAATACAGGTGTCATTTACTGAACACTCCAGTAACATACTCCAGCCTCTTACAGAGAGGGTTCATACTCAGAGAAGTGTGAATCAAAGCGCTTACTATTAAAACCAGCACATTAAAGCAAAATTCTATTTATTTTCTCTTTAGGTTTTGTAATATTCATAAAAATACATTTCTTGTGGCAGCAGGGTTAGCAATAAAAGGAAGGGCAGCTAACATCCGCATCTTCTCCATGTGATTAGAGTAGTTGCATCAAATACTTTATTATGAAGGCTGAAGAACAAGAAAAGCACATTCAGCGTCATATGTTATGGCACAATCCCTCTCTGGTGGAGCAAACAATGGGACCATTATACAAGCTGACATATTTTTTGTTTCTAATATATTCTGCTTCTTTGTGTCTGTGTGTGCTTAAATAGCAGGCACAGATGTACTGTTTCCAAAGGTCTTTGACTTGTCATGAGAATACTGTCTTTACCAGTAAAATAAATTGATTACTAGTGACAATGTTAACTATTATACAAAGAACACAGCTCTGGTGGCCTTTGTTAGATTTTAAAGAAAAGGTGATTATTTCTTTCTTATGACAGTTTGAAAGGTTTGCCATGTGGATATGGAAAGATTTTACTCATGAATATGCAAAGGTATGGCAACAGGCCGGGTAGCCAGATCTTAAAATTGACCATTGGCTGTGATTGAGTTAGGAGAAAAAGAAAACATGAGACAAACACAAAATATGCAAAACCAGCATGGGAGGTGGTTGTTAAAATACTCAATTGTAAGAAAATTGTGAAATATCAGCTTTGGGGTGTAATATTGGATTGATGACATAATTACAGGGAAAACCGTGCCAACTGGGATGAAGCACAGTGTACCAGGTTCATGATAAGGCCACCATATTCTGTAATAATATTTATGTCTAGGGATTATTACTTCATCCTACAGTCTTTAGTCCTCTGAGCAATGACATCAAGAAACTAACCTGTGACACATCAAGGCAATATACCTTTCATATCAAGATGTGTTGCAATTTTCTGGGACACGTTGTTGCAGAAAAGAAATAACCCATGCAGGTCTTGCCACATGCTATAGGGCAGAGAAATCAATGGAAAAACAAATTTAAAAAACAAACAAAAACAAACAGATGCAAAATGCCTACTTGTTAAATTAGAATGTCTTTTCAAATGTTATTTATTTTACACTGTAGAGAATTATAAAAGGTACACAGAGTGAGAGTTTTACTGAAGCCCTAACATTTCTGCAGGTCTCTCCTCTGAAATATTTTTTTTAAAAGTTCTCTTTTTGAAGATCTCACATAAAAATAATTTGGGATCTTTTCCAATCTAATTTAAACTGCTACAAATATTTTGTGTCATGAGATTGGAAACTATCCATTTGCTCCCCTTAGAAAATGTTCTGAGTTCTCCCTTGATTGCAGTTCAGATCATGCTGCTAAGCACCAATTTAGAACACAAATCAGGCTCCTTGTTGATTGCAGTTCAATTCATGCTGCTAAATACCAGTTCTCTGATCAGCAAGATGCTGCTCTGCGGGCTGTGACCTGAGCCTCCCAAAGCTACGACTGCATTATTTTTACATAGGTTGCATTACTAAAATTAGACCCACCCTATCAAATCATAATTAAGGATATAGTCTTTACTTGATCATGCAGCAAACCTTCCCTTTTTTATTCAAACTGCATTTAGTGCTGCATCTAGTATTAGTGACAGCCATGGGCTCCTTTGGCATATGTAATCTGCCTTTCTTTCAAATCATTAACACTTGATCAAATGCTGGTGACATCATTACTGCGTTTAATCATGCTGTTAGAAGACTTCTTCCTAAATCAGCTCCTTCAACTCTTTCTCAGGTTACTGAACATATTTTGATTTTCCTTATTGTCCAAAGTGCTAATAGTTTTCTGGTCAGGATAAGAGAAAGAAAGATAGACTCCTTCTTAAAATCTAGATCCCATAGTAACGCCTTGCTGATAAGGTATCTTTTCTCTATTATTGACTATTTGATTCGTGTCATTACGCCAGCACTTCTTCTCCTTGCCTAGTTTACAGTACAGTACTGTGCTCCCCAGCACCTTTGTGAGATACCAGTAGCACTCTGCGTGAGTGCTCTGCAACCGCTGCCTGTGGCATACTTGCTTCTGAAAACACCAGCGAAATATGCCTACACTCCACCACATGTAGCAGTGGATAGAGAAACCCCCCGAAATGCTCATCACCTTAGGAAAAGGTTTGGTTTTAAACTTTCTGTAAGCAGAGAAATTGATAGGATTTTCTTACAGGAAATAAGTTACCTAACTCTCAGACTATCTTACATCTTCACACTTCACAGCCCATACTCCCATATCGCTTTTAAAACGATGCATTTCTACGAGCTGTGGAGAGGCCTCCACGTCTTTTAGGAAGATTGGGCTTTGGTGCTTCTTTCAGTTCTTTTCACTGTCATTCTCTTCTTGTACTTCTCCAGCCTTCCTTAGGTGTCCCTCAACCTGGTGCTTCTATGACTTTCAAATATAATCAGCCAAACTCTTTTCCAGGTTCCTGCCTTGTTCCTGGTCTGACTTCATATCTGGCTCCACTCTGTCTCTGCTGACTAATGCTCTTAAAACACAGAATATTTCATAAATATCAGCATTTTAAAAGGAACAGTTATCCAGCCAAAGCAGAGAAGTAAAAAGTCTCTGATCTTTTTTTTTTTTTTTACAGCTTTTCTGCACTACTTCTCTGATTAATGAACCTGTTTTACTCTGTATACTTTCAAATTGCTGAGAATTGATTATATAGCATGCAAAAAGCATCTTCTTACTGAAATTCCACCAAGACTTGAATGGAGCAGACCCTAAACTAGATGAAAGATGGAACATAATATTAAAGGAACAGGAAACCAAGGTTGTATTGTCATAGCAACTTCTAATCAGTCTTTATGTATCATTTGATCTTATTTGTAATGAAAATATTCTCATATGAAATAAGGGAAAGCGTAAAATGTTCATTCAAAAGCATCTCCCAGCTGCACATACTGCATTAATATAAAGACTGATATACCTAATCAGAGGTTCACATTTCAAACCAGTAGGCCTAACAGCTTCTGAGATATAAGTAAATGAAAATTCATGATTCTGTATTGTGCCCAAGAGCCAACTTTACTGCTATTGCCATATAATTATTTATAGCTGCAAACTATCAAATGGAATTGCTTACCGCCATCTTACTATATGTGGTAATTGATGTGAAGTGAGGCATTGCGTCCCCTGCTGACCCCAGCACACTGAAAGTCAGATGGATTATATCTAACTCAATTATGATTGATATTATCAAAATCTGTGAAGCACAACATGGTATAACAGGCTTTCAAAGCGAATCTATTGATTGTTTCTGTGTGTGTGTGCATGTGTTTTCCAAGACTGTTGCAATGGAGCTATCTCTAGGGAAAAGACGAGCAGTATTGCTAACAATTTTCATGTGTAAATATATATTTCTCATGGCTTAACACACCCTTACAGCCTCATAGGGATTGCCAGAATTTGTACTACAAATGCCTGGTTTCCCTGACTAAGAATTTTGCTATAGTGAGAAAATTTACCAGTATGTTTGATGGGATTGGAAGCCAAAATGTTCTGTGATCTGTTTAGCTGTGATTAGAGTAGAACAAGTATTCCTGTGTTCCAGTTCTTGATTTTGCTGCTGCTGCCTCTCTATCAGTCCGTCAGAGCACAGCAGCAGCAACGCTGTATGCAAACATCTAGCTCAACATCCTGTCTCCTGCAGCTGTTTACAAAAAAAAAAAAAAAAAAGAAAAAGAAAAAAAGCATAAGGCTGAAGCTACCAAAGTGAAGCTATCTTCATTGCATTTTCGCTGCTTCCAGCAATCTGGAGTTCAGGAACTGCTATTTACATCTTCATTTAGTATTCCTTACGGACACTTCTTGCCCGAATTCTCTCCAGACATCTGAACCCATACACAATTTTAACATCCAAATGTTGCATGGAAGTCTGTTTCAATTAAATAGAAACCATCTAAACATGCTTTAAATAGTGCTTTTTGTTTGCTATGTATCTTTTGTGTTTCTACTGTTTGCTCCTTCAATTTGCATAATATGAAAAATAGTTTAACAATTCATCTTTTCCACATTAATGCAAATTTTTATAGACTCATCTCATATCTCCCCTCAAGTTTTTCTTTCCTAATCAAAGGAATCCTAATTTTTCAGAAATCATTCCAAAATATTGCTTGTTCTTGTTGCTTTTCACTGTGCTATTCTGCAGTATGTCTATGATGGAGCAACTGAGGCACATTCAAGAAATGGGGGTGCTGCATATTATAATATTTCTTTTATCCCTTGTCTAATCATTGAGTTGTTTACTGCCCATACTGACTGTCTTACTGCGCTAAGTGATAATTAATTATTTAGAGCTCTATACTGTGTTTTAGTTCAAGGATTTTCTCTTCCCTTCCCACCAACTATGCAATGTTTTCTTTTATCAGCATCTCTTCTCTTCAGCTATTTTGTAACCAGGCTGCTCAGAGATTTCTCTCCAAGTTTTGATCCATTTAAGTTCTGGCTGTCCAATCTTGTACTGCCAATGGAGCTGTCACCAGACTCAGCACTGCTTCACTTTTCCAAGTCTGTTATGCATATTGTATGTAGTATGGGACCCAGTGCAAATCTTTACCAGAAGGTGCATTCCCTTCATCGTGAAAATTGCTTGCATTGTGATACTTCAGTGACCAACATATAGAATGGTTTAATTCGTTTGTCTGTCCTTTTTCTGAATTTAACTTCAAATGTTGTGGTGGCCTGGGTGTTGCACAGCTTGTTCAATAGAGCCTGGGCAGTCAGCAGGGCATCTCACTGGTCAGTTCTCTGGACTGATTTTGCCAGGAGCATGCAAATACTGCATTCTTACAACATTATAAAGCTCTAACAGATTGTCCACTGAGCAGCTGAAGCAGGTTGTCCTCCAGGTATTTGGCAGTTGATAGAAAGACCTACGCACAAGACCTTTGTGAGATTATAATGAGGAGTCTGGATGGTTTCATAAGAAATAATGAATATAATTCCAGGTATTGGCATTTTACAGATTTTCATTAATTTAAATAATAGTTCTTGTTATTAGCAATGTGCACACTCAGTTTCCTTACAGAGTTTCTGAATGTTCCTCCTCTTTTTCTCAGCCTCTCAAGACTTTCCCAGGACTGCACAAAGCAGCCATAGGGCTGAACTAACTGACCTGTTCTTTGCATAAAGACAACATCTGGACTACAGGAAGTTAGTTTAGTAATGTTACCCTGTCAGAATAACCGTAGGAGACTTCAAATGTATCCATACTCCAGCTATTACCAACTGTCAGACAGCCCTTTAGAGTCAAGAGCAGCTCTTAGTTATTTTTAGGTGTTATGGTATCAAAGCAGAATAAAATTACATTTGCTGTCCCATCCAACCAGAACAGGCATATGCCAAGCCTCTGGAACAGATGAAAATATCTGGGTCAATGTGTGTTCTTAGGCCCATGGAATTTTAAGACCACAGATCCATTCAGATTAACTGACAAATTCTGAGACGACAAAGAAAAATTATTTTTCTCCAAAGTAGTTTTGTTCATAGAAATAAGATAGTTGCACTTACATGGAAAAATGAGAAGAGTTGAAGAGTTTGCTTGTAAGCAGTGTCTCTTCTTTTTATAGCCATCAACTTGTAGTGGATTAAAGGACTAAGCACCGTTATTAGAAGACTCAATATCCATTTTACAGCAAGAAATTCAAAGAGCCATGAAGTTACTTGTTTCCTGTTCATTCTTTCAGAGATACGTTTTCCTGATACATCTGGTACAAGAATGCCTGTAATACAATACCAATTTGAAGATCAATGTCTTCCCTAAGACATGTTGATAGCATGCTTACTTTATGTTCTTGTCCTCAGAAAAGCAATACACTACTAATTCTATTGCTATTTAAATCCAGACTGAATAGCATTTACTTGAGCTGTAGCCTCAATGACTTCCAAGTTCTCCTATCTTCTTTATCAGTTCTGCCTTTTCCTTATACCAAACGTATATCTTAAGGGAAGAACAGTTGCTCTTTTTACTGTTAAAGGCTCTTGCCTAAGCTAGGAAATGAGTGGAGTTGCATTTCATGTCTTTAGTCATTCACAGAAAAATTTTCTACGTGAATGAGCTACCAAAGACAAGATATTTTCATCACACCTTAGTTTTGACTCCAAATGTCAGCTAGCAAGTAAGTAACTGGCCATGGGATTCTCAAGCACTTTAGTCCAAGTAACTTTCATGCTTCTATGGCATATGACATGGAGTGCACGTGCTAGTGGCTGACCCAGTGTTGAACAGTGATTCACCACTGGAAATAGTCTTTGAAATTCATAAATTCAAGGCAAGCCTGTTTTACGGGAACTGATAATGCTGTATTAGTTGCTGGAAGTTAATGAGGTCCTGTGTTTGAGTACAACCAGATTAAAATGAAAAACGAACCACATTACATTCTGTTTCGACAATTATTATCAGTTGGTTGTAATATAAATATGCAAATTTTTCAGCTTGAACTTTAACATCCTCTGTAGAGACCATTCATCTCTTTAAAGTATTAATTTAAGTTGTAAAAGGATCCATACATCATTGCATGTCATTTTGAAAACAAATATTAATCAATTTTACACTCTGAATTGCCACTGTGCAAGTGTAATGTCCATTATTTTGGAACAAGTCAGTGGCAAGAAATTTACATATTCATCCTTGGCTTAAGAAATCATATGATAATACAAGTACAACACAAGAAATTCAAAAGACTAAAGACCTTATCATCATCTATTCAATGGCAAAAAGCCTGCCTTTGCATTCTCAATGCATTGGTATGCAGATTAGGAATATGTGTCTTATTCCTATCAGTATAACCTTGAAAGCTAGTGACAGCTGAAGTGTAGTCATAAGTTTTCTCTTCCACCAAAAAAATAGAAAGAGAAAAGGCAACATAAATGAGTGTAAAGGATACAGCAGTTTCAAATTTTATAATAAACTTTTTGATAGCGTATCTGACCACTTTGCTAGACTGTAATCTATGGGTATGTAGCTTGAAAGTGTGTTACCTCTAGATTTAGATAGAATTGTAATTGCAATTGCATCTTTGTTACTAAGTCAAAGTTCATATTTATAATATGACAGAACAAAACATGTCTGTTATTAGCGTTATATGGCAAATACTTTAAGGTTTTTGCTTTCCAAATACTGTGAAAGACACCAAATTTTATGTCCGTTCCCCCTAGAGAAGGGAGACAGTTTCCACTTGGAAAGCAAGTAGTCTCACCCAAGCACTGAGCTGAATGCCTTGTCTTACTGAAAGAAAAGGAAATGGCATCTGCAATTCAGCTTATTTCCCTGTTTCTTCAGAGGACAAATAGAGAGTGAATCATCAGTTTACAGTCAGAATGAAAATAGGCAAAGATAGACAATATGGAAAGTTGCTGTCATTTTTCCATCACGAGTGTACATCCCCCTCAACAGTGGGGAACCTGTTTCTCAGGTTTGAGTCTGTTGATTGGCCAAGGCCAATCAGAAGGCTGCTTCCACTTCAGGAAAGCAAATCACTGTTTTGATGATAACTGGAGTCATCAAAACCTGTCTACTCCAAGTAGGTGTGTGGAGAAGGGAATAGCTGTGCAGGTATCCCCCCTCATAACTACCTCATCTGCGTTAATTACACAAAACCAAACTCTTCAACATAATTGGTCTAGCAGAGATTATACTTAAGCTCCCTCTAGTGGATTGTTAAGTGAGTATTTACAAAAGCAAACATCTTTTCTCCAAACATTTTCTGTCACTGAATGTGAACATGAGAAAGCTGCAGGCACAGTGCTGTTCCCTTGTAGCTATCTGTTGTTATCTCTGTCTCCCTGCTTGCTACCACAGGAAAGTCTGTGAAACAATGCTGGCTGTAAACCTGTGGTTACAAAGCCAGACAACTGCAGCATCTCTCGGCTGGGCTTGCTGTTCTTCATCACTCCCTTGCTAGGTCAGTTTGATTGCTGCTTCAGAATACTGATGTTTCTTAATCATCTCCCTTTGTTTTCTGGTTAAGTGAATGGGTGAATAATTTGCCACACATTCTCTGTCAATCTAGCATGTTGTGAAAGGAGGACTGAAACAATGCACACACTCTTCATTTCATAAATTTGTCATTACAGCATAATCAGATCATTTGCACTTATCCTGCTCTCGCACAAGCTAATTCTGTATTCCTGGGGAAAAAAGACACTTGGTCACAGTGTTCCGTCTCTTTTTCCTTGGTGTTTACTTAGGCCGAAACTGGAATAGAAATGCACAGACACTTGTGTTCCTTGTTTGCACAGTTCACACAGGCCTGAAGAAAATCATAAAGAGTACATGTCCAACTGGCCAGATGAAAAAAAAAAAAAAAA
>WBMW01000889.1:2312050-2332945 GCA_013396635.1 Penelope pileata
AAAAAAGCAGCAGTCCATCAGATAGATGTGTTGACTGGATTTAGGATGATAGCAGACATGTAAGCAGTTAGGGTATTTGCTAGTTCAAAATACTCACATGAATGAACCCACATTATCTTCTGAAAAGCATAATAATATGTAATTGCAGTAACAATTCCTCTTCCATTATCTCCTAAACATCAACACTGTGCACGTTTTATAAGATCCCACACGATTAATAGCAGGCAAGCTCCTCCGTAAGAGAAATACTTGCAGATGTGGTTATTTCCAACACTGTGCCTGGTACCTAATATTAAGGAATTACAGTAGAAATGTTTCAGTAACAAAGCAGAAGCATTTGAGTTTTTATGTGGCATAGATTGCCACAGACAGTGCCAAGCTGCTTTATAGAGTTCTAAATCTTCATTCAGTGCCCCTTTACATCATTTGAATGAAGATTTAAACCCCAATAAAACTTTCTGAGTGCCTGTGGCCATCTTTGCTGTATACTAATCAAAGTGGGGTACAAGCTAGACGAATGCACTATAGTACACCTAATGACCAGCACTATATCTAGTGACATTTCCGTTTGTAAGATGAGTTGTCTTAAAGGCTCTTTTCATGGATGGTGCAGCAGTCCACTTAGAAACATGCATTCATATACAGTTTTTATGCAACTGTTCAAAAAGATTGCTTCACTTTTTGATTTTTTTTCCTGCGATGTCATGCTTATTTTCCTGTTTAGAATTAAATTATAATGAAAATATTTGGGAGAGAATAATTAAAAAAATATATATATATATAGTATTTATAAGGAAACATCACCTTCCACGGCATTACAATTCTATTCCCTTGTTTGCTTATCAATCTTCAACACTAATTAAGATATTCCAGTACAGTGAGTTTTGGCATTCAGTTAGAAGCTCAAATGAAATTCAACTTTTAGTTATGATACTGGCTGGGAAATGCAACACATGCTAGTGCACAAATGTAAACACAAGGTGTAACTGAGTGGAATTTGAAACCACTGTAAGAATATGCTGCTGATGGAATGTATATATTTTTTAAAAAATATAATCACTCATTCGAGAAACAGTCTGTAAAAGAAAGGACCAGTCAGTGAATTGTGGAGAGGCTTTGGTGTTTGGAGCCTCCTGAAGGGAAGGTGTGGGGCCATTACGTGGCTCTGAATTTCCATAAATGCTGAGGAAAATGCAACTTCCCAAACCAATTTCCCTCCTTGAAGATTAGGTTCCCATCACAGACTGTTTACTTTTCATTATGGGTTTTCTTTACATAAAGACCTTCTTGCTCAGAACTACTCTTTTTTGCACAGAGAGAACTTCAGCAACATTGTTCTTTCTATTGGGGGAAAAAAAAATAACAGTGAAAAGGAATGCTGTATTGCTAGAGCTACTGACATAGTGTGGCATCCATCAGTGAAGCATTCAGGTGTTGCTCTGTAGTCCCTAAAAAGATGTAAAATAAAAAAACATGAGAAGTGTGAGCATCTTATTCATGGTAACTGATAGAGACAGCTGATTTTAGAAATGTTTGTAAAAGCAGTAACAATAGTGAGAAAAATGAAAATGATTTTTTTTTTTAATCAGTCTTTAATGGGAATGTTAAAGATCAAATGTTGAAACCGGTTAACCCCTCTCCTCTTGGATGTCAAGCTGGTTCTGATTCTACAAAAATCAACATCTGATCTATGTGAGGTATTCGTTAGCTACTGAGGCAATCAAAAATGGGCTTATCACATTAACCCAATAGAGTTGTTCCAATTTTTCTAAAACATTTCAGGTTTAACTAAACCAAGTGGAGGCAGACTAATTCTGTGTTCTCATTTTGAAGGAAATAATCTAATTTCCAGTTCCTTTGTCAAGAGATGCAAAATTGGATTAGCTCTGTAGAAGAGAGACCCTCCCCAGAGCCCCTGGGTGGGTGCTCTGTTGGGAAAAGAGCAGCAGGAGCATATCTTCCTCCTTGCTGATCAGTATCTTTCACCTTAGGTCAAACTTACAGCTTCAGATTGAACTAAATTATATTTTTTAGCAAGGAAAATGTTTGAAATATATATGGAAACACGTACGAAGACATATGTTGTGTTGTAAGTTTTTAGTGTGCTCAAAACCAAAGTAATTCCCCAAAATTAAAGGCAAACCACATTCCAATAGGCTTAGCTTAGATGCAGGATCTTGAATACAAAAGCAAGTGAAGGTCTTGTTCTCCAAAACACCATAGACTTGTGAAATTATAGTTACTTCAACCAGTGGAAAAATGAGCACGAGAGCTCTGTGTAGACGTTTGTCAATAAAAGATGGGAGTAAAACTCAGGGGAAAAAAAACCATACGTTTCTCTTTTGCATTCAGCGTCACTTCCAAATGACTGAACCCAAGCAGTAGTTAAGGAAGGTGGTGTTTTAAGCAGTATCATCCCTTCCTTTCCCTTGTATTTCTTTCTAGGTATCGTGTTACCTATATTAAGGTAAACGGAATCTAATAGACAATTACCTAAGGGGATTGTGAAACTGGGGTCTGCATTATAAAGCAAGTGGAGTTATGACAACTATGACCCCAGAGGAATCAAGGCTGAATAAAGACTGTCTCCATTGCAGACAAATGATGATAAAGTGATCCTTTTAGCCAACAGTCAATGCAACCTGACAAGGCCAAACCTCCAACTAATGAACAGCCCAACCTTTGCTACCAAGGAGATGTACTGAAAGTTTAATCTCAATAAGCATCAAAATACATTTGCCCAAACATTTTTTAAAAAAAGAGCGGCAGGTATCATTAAATAGCCTCAAAGTTAGACAAGTGAGGAGGAAAATATGAGGGTGGGGGTGTATAGTCTTACTGTATCACAGGTGCACAAAATTGTCTTGATAGAACAATATCTTATTTTTCCTCTAAAATTGAATTTCAGATGGTACCTACGTCACACAGACCTAATAATACAGAAAGCAATTGTCTCAATGATTCCTATTAAATCTGTGCATTTCCAGATCCTTATAGAGTAATGTCAGTTACAGAACAATGTCAGGCTGACGGACGCAGCACAGCATTTAAGAAAAAAATCATGCACACAATAGGCCAGCTGCACATTAATAAATATGTAATGTTTGATTAAAAATATGGATCGTATTTTTCCCCCCAATTGCTGACTACCCCAAAGGCAGAAGATGTGATCTGGCTCCCACTGATGGGTTTATTTCTTGCTTGCTTTGAAAATACAAACTAAAATGTTTTCCTGTCCCAGCTGTTTCCCATTGTTCATGTTTATCAGCTCAAAGGGTGAACGGAGGAATAAAAAATACGCTCGCATTTCAAATGTGCCAGTCAGTCAATCTATTGTTAAAAGAAGAAAGCCTAATTGTCTGTGCTGGCAAACTTCTTTTTGGTGAATGTCCAGTTTTTAAGAAAAGCTATTCAGCTGTGCCATTTGTTTAATACATGCATAAAGAAGCACATAAAATCACAAGTTTTCTGTGGGATGGGATAGGGGGTGGGGTAAATTACATCTTTAAGTTATAGCCTTGAAACACTTAGGCCTAAGTAATAGTCTGTGTATTGCTTTTTCTGGTTCTTCCTTGGTCTGAATAAGTGACTAGAAGGGATTTTCATGAATAAGAGAATGATTTCCTTGAAGCGAAATTGGTCTACTTCCCTAAGTCTTATACTTTACACCTTTGAGAAGTAGCACTTCTTTGAAATCACATCACCAGTGCGATGGTTAAACTCTTTTCCAATTATGTTAACAGAAGTTTTGTCTTTTTACTTCTACTACTCTTCCCAAACTGTAGTCCTTCAGGCTCTCATCCTAACAAGAAATGAATATCAGGGTTGGGAGGGAGCAGGTACTGTTTTTCTGCATAGGAGAATCTTCTGCTTGTTTCCTAGCCACACAATAATTACACAGCTCTACCCTGTCTTTGACTTGCCTCCAGCTCATGCTGCCAGTGGTACTCTTCCAGCTTTCAAACCAAGCTCAGCTAATGGGAACTAGCACTTGTTTTACATTGTGCAAATGAGCAAAACTTTAAGTTATAGACTGCTGTGTTGCCTGGCTTTGTGTTAGCACATCTTTCTGTGAATAGAGCACTGTCGTTCTTTAAAAGCTTTTTGTGGAATGTGTAATCAGTTGTATAGTACCAAGTGCGATAAATCTGTACAGTCTGGAAAATAAAAAATGATCATCAATATAACAAATGACTTCGCAGCTTTGCTAGGGAGGTTCCCAGTACCACTATGCTTTTCTTTCTTTGATGGAGGAAGAAACAAGTAAGTGGCATTATCGTTCAGCTATCACCCCCTTGTGACACTGGGATGTCACTCAGCAAAATGTGCAGATCTTTTTTACATGAGGAGTTCAATAACTCCTTGTGACATCTAAATTACCATCTCTGGGTATCTGGGTTAACACCTCACAGAAATGAGGAAGGCAATAAGGCAATTGTCCCAAGTGCTCTGTAGATAGAAGTAGCTGCTTTGGTCACCCTGGGCTCATATTTGCCTGGAAGCCCAAGAGCAAAATGCTGTCTAAACCTGGAAACTGGGAATCTAAGGATGATCTGCCTGCTACCTCACAAAATATGCTGAGGGCTTGGGGTTTTTTTAAGGGCAATTTTACTAAAATTACTGGCATAAATGAAGGTATACTGAAAAGCAGTGTGAACTGTCTTCGTAAAGAGTCAGTCCAAAGGTGATCAAGGCTAGACAGCACCTGAAATGCTGTATTAAGCCAGTCTTTACTTGCTTACAAACTTACACTTGATTACGCATTTGGATGTTCATGAGTTTCTGAACTGCCATGGATCTGTCTGTGGTATAAAGCTGCATCTCCCTATTGGGTTTCTATATCTTGCAGAGCTTTGTGCTTACGCGATGGTAGGCTTGTAATCAACATACTCCTTGGTATCCCTGGCAAGTAATGTCATACAATGTCACAGGCCACCAGTGACCTGTGGAATTCAGTTTAAGAATCACATTGTTGATCTTCTGCTTCCATAACTGTTAGACCTACATGTCATGCTAAAAATCCATTGATGTGCGTTTTTAGTGCAATGGATGATTTTTCATGTCTTATTCTTTGTTTTCTGTTTGCTGAGCTATAGGTTATATGTGCAGTGTATACAATATTCGAGTCAGTACCAATGCCACAGTGTTATTTACAAATGAGCCATATTAAGATAAGGAACTTGAATGGTCGTGGGGAAAATGTTAATAGTAAATAAAAGAAAGACAGCATTGAGTAGATTTTATATTCTTTTTTCTGTCTTCCATTTGTGTTTTTACAGTCTGAGCAGTATATGCAGTTGTCTACTTTTCTAGAAAGCGTCTTTACAATCTCTCAAAGGAAACTCAGCTCGTGTGATAACTCTGTATTCAGCACGTGGTGTCAGGCAGTTTTGGCTGTGTACCGGTGAGATCAAACTCACCTCACACACAGCCATTTCAGAAACTTTGCTGGTTATTGATTTATTGACTCTGAAGAACAGAAATGGTACAAAGTGCCAGCTCCAGATAAAGGGTGTGCCTTGTGAGAGCACCACAGCAGGCAGGCATCAGGTGAAGGTCCCACTGCAGTGCCAGGGAAGCGGCCAAAGAAGCAAATGGCTGCACTGGGAAGAGGTGCCAGACGAACCTGCCAGCCTGCTGCAGCTCTCCAGGAGCCCCAGTGTAGGAGCTCCAGCAAACCAGTTTGGTCTCTTAACGTTTTTAAAAATGATGGAGAACTGTGTTCTCTTCTATAAAGCATGCAAACTGACACTGCTGGGCAACACAGTACAGTGAATTCTGTAGATGTTCAGAGCAATTTCTATAAGCCCACTGTTAATGTTCTGCAGCATCCCTACTACATTGTAACAGACTTTTCCATTAAGGATAAAGAAAAATTGTGGCTTTAATTCAGTAACTGATGAACTGCTTACAAGGTTTTGGTTAGTAGATTGTGAGCTGTTCTACAGCCACAATGCATCAAACCTACCTATTCGGGCAGATTTCACTAATTCGTCTTTCTTTCCTTTCTTTTCTTTCCTTTCCTTCCTTTCCTTTCTTCCTTTTCTTTCTTTCTTTCAACTAACTAAAGGAAAGCCTCCAGTGCTGCAACACTGAATTGACATTTAGGGCTTAATAGGATTTCCCTGCAATAGTACAGTGGTGTAACATCAGTAAAATTCCGTAAGATCTGACAAAAGTCCCAAATGATCGCTCTCCTGAAAAATCTTAATTCATAATTATACAATATCTAAACACCAGGTGCTGCTGAGTGGTGACGCTCATCAATCTATGCTGTCCTGTGGTTTGTGAGACCACTTGTCCCAGTCAGTATACACGTAAAGTTAGGAAAGATCAAAATGGAGCAGCTCTCTCTCTGTACATGTCCAGTGTAAGTATCAGCCCATAGCACATACATGAATGTGAATGCATAAAGCCAACAAATAGGGACCTCCTGTTTCATGATCTGAAACAGCAGTTCAACAAGTAGAGCAGCTCATGTTGGAAACTGCCACTTCTGAAGAGCCGTTCTGATGTTCTCCAGCCACAGAAAGGAAATGGTATGCCTAAGTCACAACTTGCTTAAGAATCTGCTGACCTTCCAA
Organism: Penelope pileata; assembly: GCA_013396635.1. Taxonomy (NCBI): domain Eukaryota; kingdom Metazoa; phylum Chordata; class Aves; order Galliformes; family Cracidae; genus Penelope; species Penelope pileata. Next base: position 2,318,635 of record WBMW01000889.1, read on the forward strand.
AACAGAGAGGAAAAATGATTGCTTAGTAATTAATTGTTACCAAGAAGCTATTTTTAAGACTTCTCAAAAAAATGACCCACAGGTTTAAGTCCAACTCCTACTAGAAGCAACCTAAAGTATATCACCTGAAAAACTGCCACTTCATTTCAGCCAAACGCGTTTTTTTTTTTTCTTTTTCAGAAGATTAAAATAAAAAAACCCTCTTTCAGCAGAACTTTCCCTGGTTTAAAAGAACATGTCTTCACAATAGTTTTTCCTCTAATATTCTGTAAAAAGGTAATTTTCTCTGTAGGAAGCTTTTCTGTATTTTTTGTCCCTTAGGAGACATAATAATTGGCAAGACCTGGCAGAATTAGTGATATTATTGAACTTGTAATTGTCTAATGTCTTAGCTTTCTAGATGGAAAGTCAATACAATATGATATCTCCCAAGCTAAATTAATATAATGTTAAATGGGTTGGTTTGAAACTGTTTGAACTGCCTGTCTGAAATCCTGTATAACCTGCATCCAGAGCTCCTAAAGGTAGTAGCTAAGGGTAGTTAGGGCCTTTATCTCCTGAGAAAAATCTGTCTTTTTGTCAGACTTTGCGGCAAAAAAATTCTGCTGTGACTGCTTTTCCTTCAGTGGCCCAGAGCTTTTCCAAGAACTCTGAAGGATGCAGAAAACCATAGTGTCTTAGTGCACAGACCACATTTAAGACAGCATTTTTCCGTTATATTTAACATTTTCTTGTGTAATATGAACTTCTTTTGGTAGCAATGCTCGTTACTGGTTATTCATGGTTACTGGATATTCATGGTTATTACCATGAATATTGTTCAGCTCTGTATTAAATGGACTCTCCGTGACAGTTTCCATGTCATCCACTGTACAGCCCTTGCACAATGGGCTGTAACATACTGTAAACAAAACACTGTCATTTAAAAAATTAAAATATAGGGTGCTGCGTAACAGGAAACTTTCAAAACTGATCAGTACTTGCTGCTGTCTTTGAAATCAAGAAATGTTTTCTCATGGTCTGCGTGATTCTCAGTTTGGAAGACAAATTTGTAGCCTTTTACAAAATGCAGCAAATGAAAACCACATTGTGCTTTATGTAATTTTACTGCTACCATCAGAAAGAACAGGTTTCTTATGGACCGTGTGGACCATCTGTTACATACAAAAGGCACTCAGGGCTAAAAATCACTGTTTTGTCTTCACCTCTATAGTACTTTCCTTGTAGCCACTACGCACTGTTTTGTTTTATGCAATATACTGTAACATCTTGCAGTAATCAGAACAATTAATTTTCTCAGAAATCATGGCCACCCACCCAAAGTGATAACTTTTGACATGTCATAATGAGTGTTATGTATGGTTGATGTCGACAGTTGCCTAGATATGCTGATAATGAGCTATACTTTTAAGAGTCATAATCAATCATTCTTCATTTAAAAAGTCAGATCCATCAGCCTGACATCAAAATGTCATAACCCATTGATCTCACATTGCAGTCATGGATTCTCGGCTGTTATTAATGGCATTCAGCTGTGCCAGTTACATCAGCAATCTTAAAGTTATCATTTCAGCGGCAGCATTTAAAACGCTGAAGTTAGTGGCTGAACCCGTTCATCCTTTTCTTAATCCCCGTTAATAGTTTCTGTTAATTCTAACATAGTTGTTTCAATTGTTCAAACAACTTTAATCCAGAATTATCTATGTAAATAATAAGGCAAAACACCTGTGAGTCTGAAAGAACAGAGCAGATTGGATTCCCTTCTGGGGGTCATTCTACCTCTGCTCTCATAGTTGGTGATGTCAACACAGTCTTTTCAAGAAGCTACTTCCTGCTGTCTCACTGCTGCCCATCTGTTATTTCTGTATCTCCCGATGACATGTCACCAGTGGTAGTGACAATTTCTTATCCACTGCTGTCAGAAAAAGAATAGCTTAGGAGCTTGGAAACAAATTTCAAACTAAAAGTTGCTTTGAAGTTTGATCTGCTATTCAGTGAAGCACAGTGCAGAAGAAATAGTAAACATGTCAAGATAAAGGGAGGAAAAAAGGGAGTGAGAATGGTGGAGCATGAGAGACATGAGCTGCACTAGCATACATATCCAGTGCGCCTTTTGGGCACAGATATTTAAAATATGCATAGCCCTGTTGCTGTGGGGGATTTTAATCTGTGTTTTAGGGTTAGGGAGCATGCATGGTCTTGGTGAAGTAACTGCTGAAGACAAAGTCTTCACAAAAAGTTATTTTTGTGTACTGGAACATTTTCTGTGGTATCAAATTTTACAGCAAAACTCTTCCAATAACTAGTGAGTCAGGACTCTTCTCTTAATGATGAAATGTTTCGTTCTGATTTTAAATTTAAACTTCACATATTTTAAATGACAGAAGTATTTTAAGTCACTCTGAGAAATAAGATAGTGACATCAGGACACAATATGTCTGATTTTTTTCAAATACATCCTTTTCAATAAAAGCAAATACGTCCCCAGTGAAAGGTTTCATGTTTGATAAGCAGCATTTTCCTAATAGGAAAATATCCAAGTGAAAAAATGTTGACCTTGTGTAATAAACACAAATGAACTGGGACAGGCCAACAATAGTTTGCCAAGTCCCACAAGTCCACTCTGGCACAAGCCAGCCAGCTCCGTGCAAGACTCTCCCTCAAAGCAACAAGTCTGTGGGATCAGGCCTTTATCTGGATCAATGCTCGTCCCTTCAGGCAGAGCTAATTGGTTAATTCAATCACACTGGCTATTTAATTAATAAGGAAGACGAAAATTCCACATGAGATGATGAAAAGATGAAGAGCCCAGGAATGACCCTTGATAATAATAAAAGATAATTACAACCACAAATTGCATTATTCAGACATTGTTATTGACATGATAAGCACTGCCATATGCCATGCAAGCTGCGATATGCGCCCTAGCCATCCTAGGTATAACAAAAGACCGTAGGTAATAACTGCTTGCTGTATTTCAATGCAAGTGTGGCTTTTCCCATGAAGAAGTAAATACTATATATACTACAGAGAAAGGAAGAAAAAAAAAGAATCTTCCCAGAAGTAATGATGGGAAAACAGACCCTTTTGTTTCCTATCTTCAGGTAGAACAGTACTTGCGAGATCACAGATTAATTTTTCTGTGTAGAAAGGCCAAGTTCCAGGGCAAGAGCGATGTGATTCACCAGAACTTGCTCCAGGAACAATCTAGCAACTCAGCTCCTGAGTGAGAGCATCTGGGTGCCTCTCAGGAAAAAAGGAATTGTATGGTTACTAGCAAAAATAGATGCTCTATGAAACAACTGCAAAATTTTCTTGCAGAAATGAGCAAGAAACTATTGAGAAGGAGGAGGGGAGCTACAGTGATTTTAAAAGGAAATTCTGAAAACATGAAACAGTTGTTTCTGCAAAAATGAAAAATTTTGCTGAAATGTTGGGCCTATTTTATTTGCAAGGCAAAGAAGTGTCTGCTCATCTCAGTGAAGCAATGTGTAGGAGTTTCCCAAAAGACATGAGGATATGGGCATGGGGAAAAAGACATGGGCATGAGGGGGAAAAAAAACAAGGCCAGGTCGCCTGGGACACTGTTTTCCTCACAATTCGTTAATTCTTAAATTAATTATACGCTAGCTCTGAAAGACACCTAATCTTCTGGGAACCAGAATTATACAATGAAGATGTGGGCTTAAATTTTGGCTCTGCCTTCCACTCCTTGTGAATCTTGGGCAAGCCACGTGTAGCAGTGGATCCAGTTCTTTCTCCTGTGCTTTCTCTTTCATCTTCAGACTGTAAATTCCTCATGTAGGAACCATCACTTCATCTGAATGTAGCACAGGAAGTCCCTTTAGGGCTTCTTAGACAAAATTAAAAGTTTTATAAAATCTTCCCCGGTTTCCTAAAGAGTTCCTGAGCTTTGTTGCTCATTAAAAGTCTGATCTGAGAAGCCAATGTATTTGATTTGTAATGAATGTAACCCTTCAGCAAGATCACAGCTGTAGTGTTACAGAATCAGTCATGTAAAGAATAGTCCCTGCAAGAAAACCTGCCTTCTCTTTTTCCTCTTTAACCTCAATAGAGCAGTTCTTTTGTTAATTACAGTTACTGCACACTGTGATATTGAAGTGCTCTGTTCTCAAACATATTCTTATTTATTTTAGTCCTTTTTTTCCCAGGTAATGAAATGTCAGAACCCTACTTTTTCTGGTTTTGTAGTATGTTGATCAAAGTGACCTTTGCTTTGCAGCAGACACAAATCAATATAGCGCTCTGCAGTATTTGACAGATAAAGGTGCAACATATAATAAATGGCAATCACTGACGAGGAGAGCAAGAAAATACCTGCCAACTTCAGTTCATACCAGCAATTTTCAGACAATGCCACATGTTATGTTCAAAGTAAAATTCATTTGTCCATCTAATAACAGAGATGGGGGATATTAAAGGACTCAGTTTTGTTAAAGAAATGTTTCATCTCACAGTAATAATTCAGAGTCCAGTCAGGATCTACAGTGGTTGGTTGCAAGTAAAGTTATTACATTTTGAAGACAGGTTAGAAGAGCAATTTTCCTTGCCGTAAAGGAAAGGAGGGGGAACTTTACCCGAGAAATGAAATAGTAATTATATATACACATAAAAGCATAGCCTCTCATTCTGTCTTGCACATACACAGGTGCACAGAAAAATGCCTTAATGTCCTAAAGCAGCCCTCCACTACAGTGTTTCACAGCCAGTTGTTTAATTTTTTTTTGTATTCTTCCAAACCTGCTGATGAATTCTGCATAAATGTAGCCAATTTCTATTTAAATGTTTAATCGTGAGTAGTACCTACAAAGTATCTGACAGGGACTCAAAGTCAACTGCCAGCTTCAGGCCACTCTAAATGAAGACTGTGCACTCTGAGGATGACTTTCTCTTTTACTATGGCTTGATGCCTTATTCTCAGTAATGCAAACAGCTTTATGTAAGAGTTTTGTTCAAAGAGAAAGAAAAGCTGCATTTTACCCACTGTGATGAGTTGTGCTAAACCTTATCAAAAGTGGTGGTTGAGCAGCTGCTTTTTAAATGCATAGACACTGGCAAAGCAGCCCACAAAGTAGAGTCATGGCAAAGCATGAGGCAAGCTGAACTGTGTGACCCAAAGCATTTCCCATCGTGGGAAAGTGAATGTGGGAGCGGGGCTTTGCTTGCTCGTAGCCTGTGTGAGAGGAGCAGCAGAGATCAGGTCACCCTGCCCATGGGGTGGAATTCTGGGGGCTTCATACAGAGGATCTAATCCTGTTTGATGGCTTCTAGTTCTGTTTGTTATTTCTTGTCTCCTAAGACACAAGTGTCTGTCCATGAAACGATGCAAAAATCCTTCTGGCAGGACCTTCTGGTGAATGTGTCCTTACTTGTTTGGACACTCAGTAATCATCTGTGTTTCCTTCATGGGAAGCTGTTTTTATATTGTCACTGAAAGGCCTTCTATGTATCTTTTTATAACGTATGTGCTTACCGCTTGCATTTCAGTACTCGTTTTCATTACTTTTCTTGAATCCATTGATACATTTCAGGCAGAAGGGGCCAATTCACAGGGTATTTGTAGCCAGTAATGACTCAGTTGATGTGGCTCGCTGAAGACATGCTTCATGTATGTCCGCCACGTACATGTAGTGCCATGCGAACCTGTCAGGGGCATTGTGCCTTCCTGGTGCAAAAGCTAAGGTCGCTAGCTATGTTAACTTTGGATAATGATTGTCAGGGTAGGACTGTTTATTGCTACAGTTCAGGCCTAATGGTCAAAATCAGCGTTGCAGCCTATAGTTAAACTTGAAACATGAAAAACAGATGATGCTCCAAAAGCGTCCAGTAAGGGGATGATTTGCCCATGGCAAACGCAACGCCACTTTAGCATGACAGCCAGAACATGTCATTTTGTATTGATGTCCAAAATGAGAAGTCTAGTTCTCAAGAACAAGCACCCAAAGATAATGGTAGGAATCTTTTTGAACTGCTCCAGGTCCTTTTAAATTTTGTGAATTTTTCATCAATTATCCTGCTTCTTTTCAATAGCAATATTGTATTTTTTATACTCAGTCTTACTGACTCCACTGTCAGGTGTTCAATATAAGACAGTTTGTGCTGCACATGTGATACAAAGGGAATTAACCTGCCTCTGATGACTATTGTGTCATTTTTGTACTACTTTCTCATCCTTTCTTTATGAAAATTTAGTTTACCTTTGGTTTTTTGTGGTGAGCTGGGTATTTTTTTGACAAAATACTGAGCAGAAAGCATTTGTCCACAGTAATGCCAAGATTTTTCCTAAGCTGCTGAGTGCATGATTAACCTTAAACTGATCCTGCTTCTGTGTACCATTTTTCCTGTGCCTCATTGTATTCAACTGTAGCCATCGTTACTTGTGAAATATAACGTAGCTTCATTCATGTTAACCTATTCTGAATTTCTGACATTCTCCAGCTTGTTCAAGACATATTTTTTTAATTATTATATATTTTGCCTCTCGGTACTTTATGGCAAACTACTCACTTTGCTATTGTGGTCTGTAAGGAAATGTTAGTGCCTTCTGACCCCTCCAGCTTGGGAAATGTTGCTCTACTGTTCAGCAAAACTTTTCCATATTAGAGCATCCTTGTATTGAAAATGACCAGGTAGAAAAATGTTTCCACACAAGTTACCACAGTTTGGTGTCTTGACAGGTCATTGACAGTTAGGAAAATATATCACATTCATTCTCCCCAACATTGCATAGAGATTTTCTGCTACTGTAAAGTGTGGGTTTGGGGGAGGAGAGAGTGTCTCTAAACATCATAAACTTGCTGAGGGAATTGTCACCCCAACTGGCAAATGCTCAACTGTGAGCAACAGATTTATTACCTGACATAATTAATTGCCTAGATAGTGACATTTCCCATATTATAGACAATTGTGAATTATGAGCCCAGCTGCTAGCCTTCTCATTCACTGAAATCGGTTGATAAATATGTTTATTCGAGGTCAGCTTGGCCTCATCCATTAGAAATATTGTTTTTCTAAACATTACATTGATTTAATTTAACTCTAATCAATTTAAAATGGTTCTGACAATTAACAAAAGCTTCAAATATGACCTTAAAGTAATAGGATTCATTAGCTATGTTTAGGATTAAACTTATCCTAATAGGGCTATTTTTCTTCTGAGGGCATGTAGTAGGCCGATTGGTGGTCAGTCAAAATGAAATCAATTATTATAAATTATACAGTTTGGGTTGATTATGTCATGCCTGCTAATTTGTATAAATAAGGACCTCAAACAAAAGAAGCCATTTATTAATAACTATCTGTATCCCAACCTGTATCACACTTTATGTTACAGCTGCGGGATCATCTGTTACCCATGAAGTATTATATTCTCTACTGCTAGGCATATATGCTAATTAAACCCATAATTAATTGTAACAGTTATAGTTAAAGTCAAAATGCTGACAGCCTTTTTGGCTTATTATTCATGGTAATCAACTGATTCAAAAGGCAACGTAATCACCAATTCCTGCACTAGCCAGGGGATCAGAATACAACAGCAGCCCCAGTGACAGCTGGCACCCACAGGTCTTTGGATACAATAGGAAATATAAACCTCGAGAAGTGAAATGAACAGTGCCTATTGTTTTTCTGAGACAAAATACAAGCATAAGTCGTATTTAAGAACTGAATCCCTAATGCAACGGTTAACAGAAAGGCACAAGAGCCATGCTCCAGAGAGCATGCACTGCCTTGTTGGGTTAGAGGCAGCGCTGAGGGTTCGGTTAGGGTCTGGTTGCACCCCCTTACCAACCCCGCTACCTCCACCCACTGCAGCAAGTGGTCTCACATTAGCAATGAGAATTCTGGATATGGCTTTTGAATACCAAGAACGAGTTTTATTCACTCTGTTCTCATTGAACAAATGTGTCTGCTGAACGTTTGACAGTGCCCAAAAGGCACATCAGCACTCTGGGTATGTTCCTGCAGGGGGAGAGCATTAGACAGTGCAGGGGACATCATATTTCCAGCGTGTATCTGGTCATATGTCAGCCTTTAAACCTATGGGAAATTCCCTTTATTTTGTTCCCACAATAGTGAATTCCATACTCACAGCAGCTGCAAGAGGACAGGGTGGAGAGAGGAAGGAGAAAGGGAAATCTGACCGTCATCAGCAGTGGTCCACAAATACTCTTGTAAGGCTTGCTCTGAAGCAGTGTCCCCTTAGGGTGCCTGCAGTGTATCCAGAGCTCTTTAGCAGGCTACCGACAGCGGAAGAGGGAATAAAGTTAGCGGCCGCTTTGAGCAATGACACCTTGCAGCTGAGGTGCAAGGCCAGATGAGCCATTTGAACCTGCTGCATCCCCCAGATAAGTGTCTCTACTTGGAGACCTTCCTGCTTGCCTCCTCAGCTTAAAGACAACCTTGCTATCCGTCACTGCGTGTGGCCTCAGCACAATCTCTTTCAGAGTCTGTGTAGTCAAGCATGTTCATGGCCCATAGCACCGCGAAGCCAATGAGTTTATATGAGTTTAGATCTACATACACAGCTTTGGATGTGCTGCTTCTAAAACAAGGTTAGCCATAGTTTCCTTACTAAGATTTACACTGTCAATTACAGAGGTGCCCATCCGATCCTATAACACAAAAATTTATGGCCATCACAAAGAATTTTTTGTTGTTACAGCTCATATACAACATGTGCCATTAGTGACACATTTTTAAATAAAATATACTTAGAGATTTCTAATCCTTAAAATAAAATAAAATAATAATCAACTTTTAGCTGCAGTTTCCCCCTGGTTATTGAGTCGAACTTAATGACTGGCTGAAAAGTATTTGTCAACACAACAGCTGGAGAGCAACACTTTCTTGTAGCTTTATGTCACAGCATATGCCAGCCACTCAGAACATGTGATAATTCAACTGGAGCTGGTACTACAATAGCAGATGGGTTGAAGCATTGTTATTCTCACTCTAGCTCCCAGCCCTTGAGGGATCACTAAATAAAATCAAAGCAGATGGACCATTACAAGCTCATTTGTGTTCACTACAAGCACCTCAACCTCCAGTTGTGATATACTGCACCTTTGTATAAAATGACATGGATGGTAACATGACCTAATGAAAATAGCATCAGACTTGGCAAGTGAGGAATGAGGCTGGGAAATATGCACAGATCTATTTATCACTGAGTTCTTACCTTGAATAAAGGGTTCATTTTTCCCTTCCTCCTCCCTCCATGTTTATCATTTTACTTCTGTCTGTGTTTATCATTTAATTTCCTCCCACTTGTAAGAACTGAGAGAGGTGGCCATTGGTTCTGGCTGCAGCAGGTCTAGCACATTTCCTGTCCTCTGCACAGAGGGAGTGAATGCTGCTAACCACAGTGCAGAACTCCTGCTGCTCACTGCTGATGGGTGTGTTAGTGAGGGGTCCCGCAGGGGAAAGGCTTCAGCCACCACTGATACCAGTCCCTGCGGGGATCAGGGCTTCCATGCTTAGCTTAGACTGCTCTTACGATGGAGTCTTTCACACAGCTGCAGTTGTAAGCTTATGTATGTGGGACTCGACTTACTGCAGGAAATGTATTGTTCCACTGAGCTCCGATATTCTTGGCATGCATCACAATCAGCATTCCTGACCAAACTGTGGGTGTCCCTGGGCTTGGGAGGTAATTGCTCCTGAAAGGTGGAAGATATTAAACTACGTTATATGGAGGGGGGTTCTTTGGGGTCTGCTGGCAAAGTTAATGATGAAAAATTCTTTATGCCATCCTCATTGACTCAAAATCAAGTTGCAGGCATCTGATAGCGCCTCTTCAAAACGCCTGCTTGGGAAATGTTATACTCAGTTAATGTCTTCTGAGCACCCTGTACAGCAATAGAGCCAACAATGAGGGCTCTTGTCCTGCAGTCCCTACCCAGGGCATCACTCTCCAAGGAGCAACAGCAAGGTAAATGAAGTATGGCAGGGTGAGGTCTTAGTTTTTCTCACTGCTGTGCCCTCTGTGCAACCATGTGGGTGTGTGTGGATGGACGGATGGACACACTCGGTTAATGACAGTTCCCAAAGTAAAATCCTCTCAAATCTGAGTTTTGTGCATCTGCTTGTATCATAAACAGCTTCTCCATACTGTTCTAGAGACAGGCGCACTCGGTGCTAAATGACATATCCTCTGAGCTCATTAAAGGCTTTTGGATTTCATTTTTACCTGTGGAAACAAGTGAAGTGATGGCAGTCAGTAAAGTGTTGGGGGAACGCTAGATGCTTTCAGATTTACCAGGATAAAAGATCCAGGCCGCATAAGACTTACTGAAAGTCTTATATCTTTAGTAAAAGCCCCATAGGTAAGCTGGCTGCCACAGGACTCCATCACACCAGCTGCTGCTGCGTTTTAAAGACTCAGACAGGTGCAGCAATGGAAAGCCAAAAAGTTGCTTCATTAGGGTTGATGAATACATTTGAAGTTCCATGACAGCAATATGTGATTAGAAAAAAAACTCGTCCAGCTTCCTCTGTGACACAGGCTCTTGCTGAATGTCTGAATTGTATAAACACCATGACCTAATCTTTCTCCCCTTAGCCAGAAACTTCTGGGCAGGCAGTCTGAAGGACACTGCTCCCAGCAGCACACTGCCTGGCCACGTTCGGGGCTGGCTTGTTTGTTCTTCCCATTCTTTTTGTTGGGTAGCAGCTCATCCTCATCGGCGAAGCTGCCTGACTCCAGCAGAAGCATTTGCAGGTCAGGTCAAACGTCAGCACTGCATCTTATCTGCTGGCCAGCTTTCCTATCAGCCAAACTAATTTGCTGCGATAGTTCTGTTTCCTGCCATCTATTATAATAAATCAACCACTGTAGCTTTATTGAAGTCTCTGCTAACTGAAGAGCTGCCCTTGAAATTCTTGAACTGTATGTAAGGGGGGGAGAAAACCTTTATTCTTCTAAATATAAAAAAGTTTTAGATAACCAGCTTGACATTCTGGGTAATGCTGTGTCTTCTGTTAATGGATCAGACTGGGACAGAAACAGTAAATGCATCAATCATTCCTTTGAACACAAATTTTCTGAATAATGTGATCTTGTAGGGTGGAGCGTGTGTGTGGGTAAACACATGCACATGGAGCGGGGGGGGGAATGAGGCAGAGAGGGGAGAAGAGAGTGTACTTCGAGGTAAGAGAGGGAGTAAAATGGCAATTTCCACTGCTGTGGCTACTGAAGTAAGAAATAAGCATTTTTGCTATTAAAAGGTAACCCTCTGTCATGTAATTTTGAATAGGAGAAAAATCACTGTTGTCAGACATAAAATGAAGAGCTTGAAGCATCCCAGAACAGCCCAACTAGAGGAGCAAGGACTCAGCCCAAAACGTATCAAGAGCATTCTGCTTTGTCCTTACAGCAGCACCAAACTGCTGAGTGCACAGCAATAATGTTATAATTTACAGCCATAAACTTAGAAAAGACACTCGTATATACCCTGTTTGAACGGTTTTGTTCAGCTTTGATATTTAATACTGATGTTTTTCTTATTAAAAAAAGGGGATTTCTGTTCCTCGTGGCATTTCAGAATTTCTGCTTTCTCTTTTGGCTTTTTCCTGCAGAACAGCACTGGTTTGAGAATAGCTCTGCTGGGAGAAAGCTCAGCTGCACTGCACGGCGTAGGGCAGCCAAGCGAGCCAACACCCGAGCAGCGTTCATTCAGCCAGTCAATGGACAGAAGGATGGCTAAAAAGAATTGCATATCCCCCGCCCTACCTTTAAATATTCAGAGAAAAAGTCACAGAAGAACTGAGAATGTGACAATCATAATGAGGCTGAAGAACAGCACTCTAGTGTGAACTCATGTATCCCTTGGTTTCATTTACATGTGTAGCAGCTGCTTGTTTCTCCATCATAGGAAGATCATTACCTGGCTTGTAAGAAGAGAGGGGAAGTCTGTTCACCTTTGGGCAACTAGCTCTGCATTTATTAATAGTCCTTGCCCATCTCATTATACATGTAATTGCTGCATTATAATTTATTTATTCATTGATTTAATGTAATAGATGAGTAGAAAGAAAATTACCTTTTCAAATTAATTTGATAGGCGGGGAATCTGCATGGCTTAAAATAATAATACAAAAAAAACAAACCAGGCAGTGCAGAAGGTGAGGTACTACCTTGCGGATAGCATCTTAATGTGAGAGCCCTGGCATACAAACCGGGCTCATTAGAAAGCCAAAGTGAATGCAGTCAATTTCAATACTGTTGGAAAAGAAATGACTTTGGAACTTAAATGCAATTTATACTTACATTCCCAGATGTCTCATCTCTTCATGAAACGGGGAGTCAGCTGAAAACAAGTGATAAATACGATGGGAAGAGAACCCCACCATCATTAGAAACAAAGATGGGATGTTTGCAAACCATCTGGGTAAGTTGAGGCTGCCTTTCTGTTAGTGGTGGTTTTCCCATCTACAAAAATTGTATTTACATAGCTCCTGCCTCCAGGCTTTCACTGCCTTGCTAGGGAGGGGTTTGGGCTGCACTGGAGGTTGTCACAGACATATTGCTGCGTCCTGTGCTCCAGGTGACACTGAGTGTCACCATCCCCGTGAGCAGGGCCCGGGATCATGTTAAGGGCGAGAGGCTTAGCCCCTCCAGCACTGACCCCACCGCAGCAGCGGCAACGCTGGAGCCTCAGCCGCTGTCACAGCATTCGAGTGGGGAAGGAGGGAGCGGGCAGGGGAGTGGGGGGGAAGAGCTGTGGCTTAATGGCTGTCAGCTGAGAGCCCCACCAGTAACAAATAAATGGGGACACAGAGATTTATGTGTACATGGAGATAGAAGATACACCCACATAATTATTTCTGTTTTCAGGGCATATAGAGAATAGGTGCATGCCAATGCATACACACAAAGTTTTTTTCATATTTGTAAAAATTTATAAATACTTATGTCTGCTATCAAATTATTGTGTCCACACATAAATTGGATGCAAAACTTGGCCCTTCCAGCCAGAAAGTGGGCTCCTCTCCACCTCTCTACCCCCAGCCCCTTTTTGTAAATGTTTTAGTTGTACTGTTAGCTCAGGTATAAAATGCAGCAGATGCAGGCCCAGCTCCGAGGCACCCGCAGTGCTGCTGTGGCTGTCTGGCAGCCTCTTGCTGCCGCTCTGCTGGCACAGGGGCCCGGCTGCATGGCAGCAGCAGCGGGGCAGCACGGCAAGGGAGCACCAACTTTGCTCTTTGCCAGGCCCATAGTCCTCGTGGTCACAGACTCAACACAGCCACAGAGCTGTGCTTTGACTCACACAGCTGAAAAGCAGAGAGCTGCAGAAGCTGCGGCTGTACCTCAGTCTGTTGGGTCAAAAGCAGTTTTAAGAGCAGCACTATGCAAACGAGATTACAATATCTGTGCGTGAGCCTAAATCTTCATTTTGATGCCCACAGGCTCAGGCACAGGCAGGCCTTTCAGCTGGTTCCGGCAGTGCCCTCTCGTGACCGAGCGCTCGAAGCACAGCCCGGCCTCAGGCTGCAGCACGGAGCTCAGCTCGTGGGACTGAACCAACGCGAGGGCTGCAAGAAAGGTGAGATGGTCAGAGCCCTGCCCCGGTGAGTCACAGAAGGGCTTAGCTTGAGCTGTTACAAAGTTAGGTAGCAATCTTCTTATTTCAACTGAAAAACTGAGTTTTAAGAGTGGGAAAAAAGCTCTTCACACCGCAGAAGTCAATATGTAGTAAGTTCCCTAAAAATGTATTTCATAAGCATTCATACACGTATTTAAGTCATTGCAATAAGATAGGGATTTTAAAACCACTTACTTAAATTGACAGCATTCCAGGTGGGATAAGCCATTACTAATCTTTGTTATTATACTCAGGGATTTTTTTTTTTTTTTTAAAGAAAAAGAAGCCTAAAAATATGGGATAACAGCATTTTCCAAGAAAATACATTTAAACTTGTGTGTGCAGATCCCCTCTGGGGCAGCTCTGGAAGCAGTGCTGAAGCTACAGCACGATCCAAGAAGGGGCTGCTCATCTGCAGGCAGTAAGTCAGCACACTGAGCATTTGGAAAAAAAAAAATTCCCCATAGGTGTAGCACAGTCAGCTACACCAGCTGTTCACTGGCTTTCCATTACAGCATCAGGTACCAACCACCGAGCTGCAAGCAGCATACTACAGCAGTGTAACACACTGCAGCCATGCCTAAGCTTTCTAAAAAATGTTGAAATTAAAAGCCACTGCCAAAAAACAGGTAAAAAGAAAACCCTTGTAATAAGTATGCAAGCTAGTTCCATGCTGTATTCTTTATCACCCAAAACTCTTAAAC